>VZTL01040369.1:0-35970 GCA_013400535.1 Scopus umbretta
GAGCGAGGCGGTCAGCGCTTCGCCCCTCTGCCCCCGGGAGGTTTCGCCATGGCTTCCCTCAGCTTCCAGGGCGGCGGTGGCGCCAAGAAGGAGGAGAAGGGCAAGAACATCCAGGTGGTGGTGCGGTGCAGGTAGGCGCGGCGGACTCCACACCCCTCCGCTCCCGGGCGAGCGTTGGAGGTCGGCCCGCAGCAGGTGCCCGCGGGGAGGCGGTGAGGTTCCCCCCTCGCAAGTCCCTCGGGGACCTCGGTCTGAAGCGTTTGCTGCGCCGCCCCTCGGGGAGCCCGGCGGGCCGCGGCCGCCGTCGTGTGAGGGGGCTGACGGGGCGCCGCGCAGCCCTCCGCGGCTGCGGGGAAAGGGACGTCTCTCCCCGGGTGTCGTTACTGAAGAGCCCGCCGTTCCATCCAGGCGGCGCGCCTTGCTGCGCGGCAAGATGCCTAGGCGTCCGAGGCGTTCATCGTGCGCGCTGTGGCGGCGGACGCCTGCAGCCAGCAGCTCATCGGCGCTTCCGTAAAGCTGACGCTGGCATGAACAACCTCTTACAGCCGCAAAAAGGCGAAAAGTGGCGATTTCCTAGCTTGATTCAGTGCGCACCCCGTATGAAGCTGTGTAGGAAGGTTAGGAAGAGCTTAGATGAGAGTCGGTGTGACGGATGGTCAAGACACAACCCCCCCCTCCCCCTCCCGATTTGTTTATCTTCTATCAGCTTCTGCGGGAAGCCACCTACGATTTAACAGCGAATAAAATTTTTGCTGCACCCACTTTCGTATATCTTTTGTATCACTTCAGTGATGCAGACTCTCTGAATTCAGACAAAAAGCCATGGGAGTCAACTTCTTCAGTACTAATGACCGTAGCTGATGAGATGAATTTATTTTTTGGTATGATATGACAAATTTCATGTACCGTAAAATTAGGTTCTCTTTGTAATCTTGAGGTGACTTCAAAGACTTGCTCACTGATACTGGATCTTAAATGCGCTTAAAGTGTTGCCTTTTAATACTGCTCACGGGGTAAGAATAGTGTTCAAAATACCTTTGGAAGTTGGGGCTGTTTTTGAGCTAGAAGCGCAATTGTTAGCTTACATGTTATTGTTATTAATGCTTTTTGCTATCATTATATCCTCATGCTTGGAAGTTCTACTTATACAGATGCACAATGAAAGCAGAAGTTAAAAGCAATTTTCTTTTATTTTTGCAAAACAACTAAAAAGCTGCTGAAACAAATGTTACGGGATTGGTGAAAGTGTTGATGTGAATCAAGGCTATTGCAAAATAATAATTTTATTGAAGCAATAAATGAAATGCTGTCAAAAGCAATCATTTTTTTAATCTCATTAGTCTCAATTGTTCTTGAATAGCCTCACTAAGTATCAGTGTGTATATTTTAATTAAATATAATGCTCAATATGACAGTAGCATCAGGATTGTCCATTTTGCTTTTGTTGCAACTCATAGACTAAGTTCTATGTCAAGATTTTGTCTCTAACTCCTAAATGCTTCTTAGCTCACCCTTGCTCTTGCCTCTCGTAGAGCTTTCTTTTTTAATAGAGCTTCCCTGTGTTTAAGCTAATAAATGGTACTTCCGCCTTTCCTTTTTCTTCTGCGTTCGGGCTCTCCTTATCTTACAGATAGGTAGATAGATGCAATTGTATTAGTTTGCTTCCAAAACCTGATGTGTCTGAGCTTATCAAAAACCTTTTCAAGCAACACATTCACTATGCTTTGGTAAAAAATTAATTTGGAAACTAAAGAATGCATGCCTTGGCATTGTTAATATGCGTGTTAATATGCTTCATACCTGCGGGGGTGAACCTGTGATCAAATGTCACCATGGCATACCAGGTTGCTGCTTGTCTAGTGGCGATGATCTGCGTGTATGCTCCAGCCTAGCTGAATTGTTCCCCTAATCTCAGAGTTGTGGGCTATCGTACTGTAAGGCTCCTGCATTTGACTGGTTCACTGTTATATCATTACAGAGCAGAATATACTCATTGTTTCAGCCTCCTACTGTTTTAAGTCACAAAACTGAACCTGTCACTTGCCCCCGTGAACGAGATTTTAGTGATCATCTGTTGTCACCATCAGTCTTGCACCAAAGTGTCTAATGGTCTGTTTAGAATCTAACACTTCAACCTCGGTGCTGTGTTGAGGAAGAAATGTTAGCCACTAGAGCCGGGAAACTCGAGATGCCATGCACTTGTGATTTCGTTTTTGTTTGTTTTGTTTTTTTAAATGCTGTAATTTAATAAGTCAGCATCTGAAGTGCCTCTACTGTCAAAACATTTTAAAGATTACTTAGGTTGTGGAATTTCTGTTTTCAAGTTGACGGTTCAGGTCAACTATACAGGTAGCATAGACATTCAGTGCGGTAGCACTACTGAATGCGTAATAAAATAGCATTCCGTGCTTTTAGTTTTCAGCCTGTGGTCATTTCCATGCGTTTTGGGAGAAATGGTTGCAAACACCCTTTCAAGGAAAATGGTGTGCACCAGGTTTAAATTAACTTGGTGATGAAACAAAATGTTCACAATCAAGTTGCTGAGCTTTTACTACACCTTTATTAAACTTTACTTAAAGCTCAATCAGAGTAAAAAGATGTGTGGACTTTTTTTCCCCAAAAATCCAATGTTTTGTCTGTCTTATTAAGTTCTATTCACAATTCTCGAATTCTATTCAAATGCATCAGCATTATAAAGGTTCTGGTATTGCTGTCTACTGTTCTGCTATTAGTGGGGTCTATTAGCATTTCTGGTGCTTTAGAGTGTTGTGTCATCAGTGCAAGATGTAGGCTTCATTGCTTGTGTAAATGCAAAACAAAAAAGGAAATTTTTTAAAGTTAAATAGTTTGATTGGCTGGTTTGATTGGATTAGTTTGGCTTAATTTTCATGTGTAAGTTTTTCTTTTTTTTTTTTTTAAGGCTCTTATTTATACAACTATTTGGTACGTTTAATCTTCCACCCTCCTGCAACTGAACAATATTTTCTAATGCAAGTTAGCTGTGTGCCCATCTAAATGCTTTTGCAAGTGTTTATGGACTTGTTAAAAAATACATATGTAAAAAAAATAAAAGCTATAAATAGATACTTGAGTTGTCCCACAGTGGGTGGGAGGAGAAACAAGGTCTGGAAACTGTTGAATTGTGGCAGTTTTTCATTAAACGATTGTTAAACAAATTCAGTTAAAAGCTTTATGTTCCTTTTACCCTATCATACTATTCTGAATCCTTACATATAGTGATTTCACTGCTTTGTCAGTTTATGCTCTTCTTAGCAATTATGTCAATCCAATATTCTTAACTCCTGTCTTTTTAGGCCTTTTAATGCCTCAGAACGTAAAGCAAGCTCCTATGCTGTTGTAGACTGCGATCAGGCAAGAAAGGAAGTTAGTGTCCGCACTGGAGGAGTGACAGATAAGACATCAAGAAAGACTTACACGTTTGATATGGTAACTGCTTGTCAAGTTTGGGACTTCTAGAAACAAGCTAGTGCACTTCTTGAATATGGTCTGCTTACTGTGTGATGCTATACATTGCTGTATGGGTAAATGGGATGTGTTGTCTTTGCCTCAACAGGTTTTTGGAGCTCAGGCAAAGCAGATTGATGTATACCGGAGTGTTGTATGTCCTATTTTGGATGAAGTTATTATGGGCTACAACTGTACAGTGTTTGCGTAAGTAAGCCAATAATTATTATTAGGAGATTTTATTTGAATTTTAGTTTCTTGTTTACATTTTATTTTTTTATTCTCACAGTTATGGTCAAACCGGTACTGGTAAGACCTTCACTATGGAAGGGGAGCGGTCACCCAATGAGGAGTATACTTGGGAAGAGGTATATTTTCACTCCTGAGATTTCTCTTGTCTGTACTATAGTTCAAAGTTAGAAAACGCAGAAGGCTAAAGAAAACCTGAAGTTGGTGCCTTTCAAATTCTGGAGCTGAGTTTCCTTAAATGTTTGTAAATTAACAGTCTCATTCATTTATATGAAAATCAATACTTTGTGTCTTTAATGCATGCATACAAGTCTTGGCGGTCTTTATATGGAACATGATCTTTGTCCAAAGTATTCTTGCTTATAGCAAATCAGACTATTTAGCTGAAATTCCACCCCCTACCCCCAAATCTCTTTCTGTACACTTACGGATTAAATATTTTACTTTAATTTATAGGATCCATTAGCAGGTATAATACCCCGTACATTGCATCAAATATTTGAAAAACTGACAGAGAATGGTACCGAATTTTCGGTGAAAGTCTCTCTTTTGGAAATCTATAACGAGGAGCTCTTTGATCTTCTGAATCCCACTCCTGATGTTGGAGAAAGACTGCAGATGTTTGATGACCCTCGAAACAAGGTTAGTGCTGTCTTCCAAAATTTATCATCTTAAGGCTTTCGGGATTGTTGAGAGACGTATAATAAGCATGCGCTATTTTCCTACAGAGGGGGGTAATTATTAAAGGCTTGGAAGAAATAACTGTACACAACAAAAATGAAGTCTACCAAATCCTGGAAAGGGGTGCAGCAAAAAGAACGACTGCAGCTACTTACATGAATGCATATTCCAGGTACAAATCTTCCCCATTTCCGAAACTTTGTTTTGTTCTTGTTTTATTAAACAGGACCTTACCAAAGAAGTAAAAGATGTTGAAGCTACTGCAAACGTAGCACAATCTTGAGATTGTGTATTGCAGTTCAGATTGCCAAATGTGGATTAGAAAGCCATAGTTAGACCTTATTCCTTATCACATCCTGTGGGGTGAATATAATAAGTGTATGAAGGGGCATTATAAAATCGAAATGCTTCTCATCTTAAAAATGGGCAAGCTGTTTCTCACTGCATGATTTTTTATATAAGCTTCCCCTCTTATTTAGAGTTTGTGTGCTTTGTCATGAATATATCCCTCGTTAATATGCAGGGTCTAGTTGGAACAGTAGCCCTGGCGTTCCACCTCACTCTAGCTGAGATATATAAGTAGCAGAATGTTCTTAATCTGGCAGCTAGAATATTGAAATTTAATTATAACTCAAAGTTAAGAAGTTAACTTTTTCAAAGCTTTCTATGCCTATGGAAACAAAAGGCAGAAGTTTGACAGACACGTAACTGAAATACGTTGTATGTACTAGCATGAGGTAAACGTTCTCAGCAGTAGATATTGTACGTCTTCAAAAAGGTGGCTGTAGTCCTTTCAAGTTTGGAAGAACTTTAGCTGATATACCTGTATTAGAGGTGTGTTTTCTTTCTTCTAGTTGTTACGGGTGGTTGGGGTTTTTTGCCAATCTGTTTACTAAATAAAAGCTTCATGTAAGAGTCTTAAGTATCCTGTCCTCTCCTCACCAGCAGTAGAAAATGGTATATTAGGATTTGTTACTGAAATTGGAATTTCAAAATACTTTTAAGATCTATTTTTCACAGGTCAACACAAGACCCTCTTCTCAAACCCCAGCTCCTGAAAACTTGCAAACTGGATTGTGGAAGTTGGGGATAAGGTTGAGGGGTTTTTTTGTATGGCAATACAAGCTACTTCATATGATTGCAGCTCATAGTCAGAATCTGGTAGAGAGACGTTGGTCACAAATATCATTGTTTAGTACTGATTTCTCATTCTTGAACTGCAGATGTGATATCTATGTCACTGAACAAACAGTGATCCAGTGTTGCAATAAGCAAGGAACACCCTGCCTATGTCATGTTCTAAATTAAAGATATAAGAGCACATCTGTCTACTGGTGCAAGGGAAATGGGTATATTGGCTACCACAGGTTAGAACACAGAACAAATTTAATCTGAAATTACAGGGAATTTAGAGAATTCATTCTGCTTGAACTGTTGTTTTATGCATGGTCAAACTGGTGTAATTTGACGTCTATGCCTTTCTATATATGTCAGCTTCCTGTTGTAAAAACTTAAAGGAATAAGCTCAAGCTAAAATAATCTTAAACTGTACTACTGTTTTGAATGAAAACTGAATTGAACTTCTAATTTTTTAATATTGGATTCAGCTACTTGCTGATTTTCTTAGCCTGAATAAATAAAACTAAATTTCTTAATCTCACATTCTGTAAAACTGTTCTTAGCATATTGACTAAAAAACCTACAAGCCAGTTTTCTTGACATATCTCTGAGTTGAGAACACACAAATGTAAACAAAACCAAAGTGTTTCTCTTGGTTTTACTTGAAATAAGATAAAATTTACCAGGATTGAATAAGGCAAACATCATCCAGTTGCTTCATCGCTGGTTTTAAGTACTGTATTCATATGTATACACACAAAGATATACTCAGTAGAATAACTTTGTGTATTGAAAATGCATAAGTCCCAATTAATGTGTCAAATGTATTTCCTAAAAAGAGTACGGATACCTAACTTGCAGCAGTGTCATGTAGCAAGCAGATTGTTTGGCTTTAATAGGATGTCCATCTGAAAATGAATTCTTTTACAGCCGTTCCCACTCTGTGTTTTCGATTACCATCCATATGAAAGAAACGACACTAGATGGAGAAGAACTTGTTAAAATTGGGAAGCTAAACTTAGTAAGTATTTGAACTAAATGTCATTGATGACATTCTTAAAGTAATGAACTAGAATAACCTGACCTCATTCTCTTGAGAATCTAAGGTGTTTTTTTTTCCCCAATAAGGGGACCAATCATTCTTTTCATAGTGATACGAACTATATATTTGTCACTCTGAGAAATGTCAGTCCCATTTGTCACCTCAGTGTCTCCTGAACAGCTCATAAACTAGTACACATGTGTTGCGTTCTGCCACACTATGGGGCAAGCATTCTTTGGGGTGATTTGAGACAGAAGGATGTCTTCTCTTGTCTTTCAGGTTGATCTTGCAGGAAGTGAAAACATTGGTCGATCTGGGGCAGTTGACAAAAGAGCTCGTGAAGCTGGAAATATCAACCAGTCTCTCCTGACACTAGGAAGAGTTATTACTGCTCTAGTAGAAAGAGCCCCACATATTCCATACAGGGAATCTAAACTCACAAGAATTCTTCAAGACTCTCTTGGAGGACGAACCAAAACATCAATAATTGCCACAGTTTCTCCTGCATCCATAAATCTTGAGGTAAATTTAAGTCTGAAAATCTATTCCTAGAATAGATACTAGATTTTGTTAACAATACAAAATTATGAGTTAACTCGTCAGCTTGACCTAGTGTTACATTTATTTATCACAGGAAACATTGAGCACACTGGAATATGCCCACAGAGCAAAGAATATAATGAACAAGCCGGAAGTTAATCAGAAGCTAACAAAAAAAGCTCTTATTAAGGTAAACCAGACATATATTGTCACAAATTAAGTTACAGGTTAGGTTTAATTCTGTTAACATAGTTTTTGCTATGCAGGAATTATGAAGCTGTGGAGAAGCTGTTTACTAGAAGCACTGCTTTTCTGAGGTGCTTTTAATCACTGAACTGATGCTTTCAAACTAAGCTGTTCTACTGGTACAGCATTAGTCACTTTGCAGATACTGAAACTGTTGCTAAGACTAAAGCTGGATAGAGGGGGCTATTGCTACTAGCCATGACTCTGTGTATGGGTTACCTGTTTACAAGTTAGTGGAAAGCCACTGAATGACACTGGATATTTTCTTCTGGACTTGCTGTATTAGCAGCTTCATTTCCTAGAAAGTGCCTGAATTAAAGCAAACTTGTCAGTAAGTATGAAGAGCCAATATAAAGTAGCTGACTGCTGCTAAAGAAGCTGTGATTCCCATTGTAAGCTGTTATATGCAACCAAGTACAACTCAAATAGGAGGTTTCAATGCTCTGCATATATCCAGTGGTATGAATTTAAATGGTGCTGTACTGAACTTACTTGTGAAGGGCTTTGCTCCTGTGTGTATGCAAAACTTCTGTAGAAGTTTTCACACTATCCGTGTGAAGTATCTGTTAAGCTGAATCTTGAAAGCAAAGTAGAAATTTTCAGGTTTACATCTGATTGTTTCCTTATGCAGGAGTATACTGAAGAGATTGAGCGTCTGAAGCGAGACCTTGCTGCTGCACGAGAAAAAAATGGAGTCTATATTTCCCTTGAAAATTATGAGTATGTCTTCAAAATTTCTATAAAATTACTAACAAGAAATCTCAGATACTGATACCTATCCTTATTTAAAAATGCTTTCAGATCTGTTTTCACACCAAAAAAAATGAAGATAGTCAGGAGCATTTAACTGACTGGTCAATTTATTCTTTAGAAATTAATTATTACACAGATAGAAGCCTGAAGAATAGGTTTGCACTGGGGATTTTAGTTATATGTGGAACTTACCATAGGCATAGTCAGGATGCAGATTTACACCATGCAGCCTTTCTTTCAGTGCAAGGTCATATAGGAGAGCAAACTTGATATAGTTTACTTCACTTTGTAAGAGGGCTAATGTATGCAGAAAGCTTACAATGGAGAATTGTCATAAATCCTTTCTGCATTAAGTGAAAATTACCTGCTTTTCATATGGAAGTGAGCAATACTTATTTTTCAGAATTACTAAATATGTACTATAAAAAATGGTAAATAATCTTGAAATCAGCTCTTACTTGACTAATTTGTTTGTTTGTTTTAATCCTTGTTTGAGAGCCCTTAATGGAAAGCTGACCGTTCAGGAAGAACAAATTGCAGAGTATATTGACAAAATCAGCATCATGGAGGAAGAAGTGAAACGAGTAAGCAACGTTTCTCAACTGTGGCTTAAATCTGCTAAAAATTAAAGGATTCTTTGGGGAAGGAGGAAAAAAGTTTGACCAAAGACCAGTCTAAAGGGTTTTTGTTCTTAAAGTTCCCTAATTAGTCAAGAGTGGAAGCTTCCTAATCCTTGAAGTTAGGAAGTTGAAATATCATATATGAAGTTGCAGGCTGCAATATTAATTTTTTAAAGTTGCTTTACTGTCTACCACTTTACCTTTGATTTGCTTTGCTGGGTTTTCAGCAAAAATCTGCTTGTAAAATGGTATTATCTCACTTGACAGATATCTGCTTAGGAGCAAAGAATGAGGGGAGAGAGGAGAAGGTGATGAGCTCTCATTAACAGATGACACAGAAAATGGGAGCTTCCTCTTTAAAAGAAATGCAGATATTAATTTGCTGGAACATGTAACCACTCTGTGTAGTCAGCTTTACTGACTCTTCTTCATTCTATCAGGTTACATTTGTCTAGTGGGATTTTTTTTTTCTTGTGCTGTAACAATTGTTTGGTCTTCTGGCTTGCGTGGAGAAGCAAGGGATTATTACAGTGGAAATGGTGTTGGTTGGTGCTATTTTCAGTGAATACAGAGGCTATACAAATCTATAGTCTAGGTTTAAGACCTCTGAGCCTTACAGCTGAAACTGCATTGGTAGATGACAACTTGCCTTCCTAGTATTGTGGCATAATTTGAGAGATGTGAAGCAGGACTGCTGAACTTATAAAAAGCAGTATTGCCCTATGATGTTTGTCTTCTACTTTAGATCACCGAACTATTCACAGTTAGTAAAACTGAACTTGAACAGTGTAAAATGGATCTACAAATCAAGGAGAAAGAACTGGAAGAAACACAAAAAGATCTGCAAGAAACCAAGGTTCATCTGGCTGAAGAAGAATATGTGGTTTCAGTTTTGGAAAACACTGAACGAAAACTTCATGGCANGCTTTAATTTCAAAGTCAGAACAAATGGTCTCTAGTAGGTAACTTTTTCCTGTGTTCTAAAACTATAAATGACACAACACCAGGATTAAGAACAGTCATAATTTGATTATGTAAANTGAACGAAAACTTCATGGCACAGCTAGTAAGGTTGTCACAGTTCTTATACCTAACAGTAGCTTCCCATGTTTAGGAGTTTTGGCTGTTCAAGGAAATCATTGTTGCTAAAGCATAATGTGAGTGACAAAGCCTGAATTTAAGATGGAAAATTAGGATTAGTTCTCTCTGTAAATTATATTGTGATGAAAAGCTACTTAAGATTGCAGGACTTTCTCTGTGGTAATATTGACAGTTGACTGCTAAACACGCTGGTTGGTCTGGAGCTACCTTTCCTACAGGCCAGTTTGTCATGAGAGTTCCAGTGCTTTGCAGTACCAATTGTCATGAGTTGTTTTGCAGAATGAGCAGTTTTCTTGACTAGAAACTTTGGGCTGGCCCTACAAAAGATGTAAGTTATCTATAACTGGGGTAGAAAAATAGCAAAAAGCTTTGCAGAGTTGTGTGCAGGAATTTACACTCCCTGAGTGAATAATGGGAACTCTTGCCCTGTCACCTCTGTATTTTAGGGTATGGTTTTGATGTGTTTGTAGATTGGTCATGTTTATCAAAAGAGACTTGTGGGGGGAGAGAGAGACAGTATCCTGCTATTTAAACTGCAAAGTGATGAAGCTTGTATCTTTCGTCAACATGAAAATTTCTTTCTACTATGATTCCTGGAAGGTTGGGAGGGGATGCCTATTTTTTTTTTGCATGTGTGTTGTGGAGTGTTTGTGTGAAAGAAATGGGTACAGAAATTATTTACACTGACTACAAAACCACTACAGGTTCGAATTCTAAATTATTTGTTGCAGAAGCAGTACTGGAAACGTCTTGCTTGAGTGCTATTAAAGAATATATTTCCTGTCAAATCTTTCAGAAAAAGTTGAAGTGGTGAAGAATTTTTTTTGGTTACTATTTTGTGATAAATGATATCTTAATTCCTTAAATACTGAGGATGTCCTTTATTAATGCTTTAATTTCAAAGTCAGAACAAATGGTCTCTAGTAGGTAACTTTTTCCTGTGTTCTAAAACTATAAATGACACAACACCAGGATTAAGAACAGTCATAATTTGATTATGTAAAGAGAAATACCTGTCTTTTCTAGGGAGATAACTTCTTCTTTAACTCAGAACTACAGTTGCATTTCCTTATGTAATATATGCTTGACTTCTTGTTTAAAGACTGACTAAAATAACTTAAAATTGTAGCTACTTAGTACAGTTGAAGAAACTACAAAAGATGTATCTGGTCTCCATGCGAAACTGGACCGTAAGAAGGCTGTTGATCAACACAATGCTATTGTCCAAAATACATTTGCCGTACAAATGAATGTTTTGTTCAACAAAATACAAGATTCAGTTAGTGAAAACAGTTTGAAGCAGCAACAGATGTTGACATCTTACACAAATTTTGTAGGTAAGTGTAATACCTGTATCAGTACGTCATCCTGAATTTTTGCAATGGTAGTACCAAAGGCTATTTCCTAAAACAGATGTGTTTTAGTAAGTGGAAAGGGTTTTATTTTAAGCAACGTAATTATTACAGTTGCATCAGTAAACGGATCTGGGATGATCAGCCGCCTTGTGCTGTAAGACGCAATAAAGGTGATGCGCAATAAAAGGAGTTCCTACCTTACAGTGAAACTTTAAAAAATAAATTTGTAATGCTTCTTGATTTCTTTTGTAGGTGACCTCCTGTCTACCAGTTCTTCAGCAGCTAATATTCTTGCATCAGTTGTATCAGCATCTTTTGCCTCTGTTAAAGAATTGGTGTCTACTGAAGTTTCTCACGTGTCTGAAAAGATAACACAACATGAGAATCTGTCACTTGATTGTAAAGCTGAGCTGCTGAGATTAATTGTTAGTAAATTTACATACTCTTATTTACATATATGAAACTGTTCTCAGTCAAAAGGAGTTCTGTAAATATTGTATAGTTTTTTTTCTGAATGCTCCCTACCTGTCTGCTTCAGCACTTGGCCATGATTATGGCCCTCCCCGCTTCCCTTCCCACGTCACCACCACAAGCTGTAACGTACTATATAACAAATACTGTAATAGCAGAGTACATGGATATGTATATGGATAGTTTCTTACAAATGTAGATGAAGGAATAGTCATATCCTGTTTTACTTTTGCTTTTCTTTTTGTTTTTTTATCTTTATTTTTGTGGGGTTTTTTATCTAGGAGGAACATACATCTGGATTAGGAAAAGCATTAAATAGCTTGACACCAATGGTAGAATTTGTTTTGGGGTTAAACTGTCAGTTTCAGAGTAACATGAAGAAATATTCTGCTGTGGCTGACAAGGTAATGCTCATACCTTTTCTCTTACCTTGTGCTCTTCTATTTTATTTAAATTAGAGATAACCCTTTGGTGATTTTTCTTTGGTCAGAGTGTTTCCACTTCTGGTCTGGCCTTTTCTCCTTTATTCTGTCCCATGAGTTCTACCTTTTAGCTTTTTCTTTCAGGCTTCTTTTCCACTTCTGAGAGTGGTGCCACAGAAGAATGGTAAAATGTGGATGCTTAAAGCTATGTGTAACAAATATTTGATAATATCCTTAATATAGTCTCTCCTGTATTTTAAAATTCTAAAATAACCAACTTAGACAAGTCTTATCGCTCCCAATTTCTCCTGCTGTCATGCCAAACTTTTTCTGTAGTCACTTGGATTCCTGGGCAATGTGGTGCTGTATCTTGTTAGCAATAACCGTAAGTGTAGACAATGCTGCACTTATAAAAAAAGTCCTTTGCTTCAATTTTTAGTTCTAGTCTATCTCGTAATGTTTATGTAGAACTGCAGCCTCACTCTTTCATTCCTTTTTTTCCATTTTGTCAAAAACAAATCTGTTCCTGGTGACCTGTTGCTCTGACTGAAGTTATTTCCCCCTCCTGTCAATTATAACCCATGTGAAAGCCCACACCAAGTTCCAGTCTGTAATTTCAGATTGCTCTGAGTGTTATTTTCCACCCTTTATGCACAATGCTTTATTAGTGCATTTGACAATTTCCTTGGGGTAGGGTTTGTTTCTATATAAATTATGCTAGGGAAAAGTATCCAGTTCTTACCTAAGGACAAATATCTAACTTTAAATAAAACTTTTTTCAAAGATGGAGGGTCATAAAAAGGAAATGGATACCTTCTTTGGAGATCTCACTCTCACACTGAAACAATTACGGGAAGAAACGGCCAATGTTTTTGCTCAGCTTCAGAATGATTGTGAAAATTTAAAAGAAGAAGTGGAAATGACGAGGTTGGCACATACAAAGGTATCCTAAGAGTAAGAAGAAATCTGAACACCAAGTGTGAATGCTTGCTTTGATTTAAACTCTCTGTGGTACTTACTTCAGAAGAAATGTTAGGACAGTAACTTGATGATCCTAATTCTTTTCAGCCTTTGTTGGGCTGCTTTAAGAAGCTTACATAGGTAGCAAGGTAACAAAATTTACCTTTGCTCTGAGCATGTCCAGTGCATATGCCTTTACATAGGTCTCCAAAAGTAAAGTGTCTATATCTTCTCTACACAAAAATTGTACCTTCAAGTTCAGAATGACAAAGCTCTTTATTTGCTGCATTTTAATAAAGGCATTAAAGTACCCCTTAAGAATGTTAAAAAGTGCAGAGTAACAGTGAAATGTATGACATTTTTCTTAATAGAGCACAGCCGAATTGATGTCCTCACTGCAAAGCCAGCTTGACCTGTTTGCTCAGGAGACTCAGAAGAATTTAACTAATGTACTTGCAAAAAATGGAACCTTGAAGACCACCATCACTGCTGTGCAAGAAAATGTCCACCTGTAAGGAGCAGATTACTTCTGGTGTATACTGATGCAAGATAAAACTATGTATGAAGAGGACAGCAAAATTAGATGCTCTTCATATTTTATATGCTTATAAAGTCTTCTGGACAAGACCTGTTATGTTAGAGCTGAGTTCTGCCACAGAATGTAGATCATAGCTCACCTTTCCCCAGAGTAAAAGGTAGCTCTACAGGGCTTTTCCTCAAACTTGTCTCTTCAGCATATTGCAGATTAAGAGACTATGGTTTTGGGAGCAATATGCTAATGAACAGCCCTCAGTATGGCTGGACTTCAGAACTTCATACCATAAAGGCTTAGCTTGAATTATGATCGTACTATCTATTGCAGCATGCTTCATTCAGTTGCAGACTGAATAACTGAGGTCTTGCCAGAGCTGTTTTTTATTTGCGGGGGGGCAGGTAGGGGATTTAACAAACCTGCTACTCCAAGTGCTGCAACTTGTAAATTTACTAAATAGAGCAACAACATTACAATTAACTGGTTTGACAGAACTGCACTACTTCACTAACTCTTGTCTCAAATATTTCTAAATGTAGAATGTGTTAAAATTCACTTTCCAAATCTCTGAACTGTTACAAATATGTTGTTGCAGGAAAACTACAGACCTAGTCAGCAGTACAACTTCCAATCACAGCAAATTTATTGCCTCTCTGGATAATTTATCTCAAGAGCTCAGGATTATAAATGCTGAAAACAAGATGATGCTGGAAGAATCTACTGACCACTGTCAACAACTTCTCAGCAATCTCAAAGATGTGTCTCAGGATACTGATAAATGGGGTGAATTTACAACTGCTCAGATAGTTGACTTTACCAATCAGCAGCTATTGTCCTTCAATGATGAGAAACAGCAACTTCAGCGTTTACAAAAGGTACCTATAGTCATTTGTAGTCTAATGCAACATTCTGAGACAAATTTTTACAGTAGAATTTGTAGGGGAAAAAAGTTCTCACAGTCAGAACAAATTTGTGGGTTTTTTTGATCACAGCAGACTTGTATTATTCAGCTTAAATAGATGCAATTAGAGGAAATCAAAAGCTTAATTTAAGAGGAAGACTTTAATTTTAAAGTGTAAATAACCTCAAAAAATGGTGTCTTGATTAATCCCATGCAGCTAACTTCCATTTGTAACTTGGGCTTTTTACATCTTTTTGGTAGTATGCATCTTGAATTCTAAAGCTTTATCTACTAGTGTAATGTCCCTGGGAGGTTTGCACAATGATCGAATACAGACTATATTCTGGAGGATGCAAATGACTTTATTGGTCAGACAGATTAACGTTATGGGAGAAAGCATTTCTTCTAGGTGTCTGCTAGTTCTGGCCTCTTACCTGAGAATTTCTTTCTCTAATTTTTTTAGTTTCCATTGCAAACTTCACTTCCCACCCGTCTTGTTTTATTGTTCTAATAGGTAATGAAATAGGCAAATTCAACATTTGGCTAACTGCAGAAAGAAAAAATTAAGTNTTGGGCTTTTTACATCTTTTTGGTAGTATGCATCTTGAATTCTAAAGCTTTATCTACTAGTGTAATGTCCCTGGGAGGTTTGCACAATGATCGAATACAGACTATATTCTGGAGGATGCAAATGACTTTATTGGTCAGACAGATTAACGTTATGGGAGAAAGCATTTCTTCTAGGTGTCTGCTAGTTCTGGCCTCTTACCTGAGAATTTCTTTCTCTAATTTTTTTAGTTTCCATTGCAAACTTCACTTCCCACCCGTCTTGTTTTATTGTTCTAATAGGTAATGAAATAGGCAAATTCAACATTTGGCTAACTGCAGAAAGAAAAAATTAAGTATTAAAAGCATTTGCAGTCTCAAGACACCCCTGTATCTGTTATACCTACTGAACACTTTAGGAGTTTCATTCCAATGGGAACGGCTGAAAATACATGTTTTCCTTCTTTTCTCCTACAAATGCATAAAGCTTCTAGTGCTTGTAGAATTTTCACTTTCACTTTCACTTGAATATCCTAATTCTGTGCATGGTTGTGCATAGAAGCATGAGGAGCCTGATCTGAACCAGATGGCATCATCTTTATTCTTATGAGTAGCTTTCTAAAATAATCATACTTTCTAAGAAACCAACTCTCTTCTGTAACATAGTTCTCGAAACAAGAGTGTAAAACTGGCACTGAAACTTCTCAATTTGAGGTCTCTCAGTTGTTTCATTTCAGGTCATGTCACTAGTCATGCACCACATCTTAGAAAAGAGGTCATAGCCTTAACTTTCCTGTTAACTTGGTGTTTTTTGGTTGGGTGTTTTGTTTTGTTTTGCTTTTCCAGAAAACTGAAGAAAACTGTGATAAAGCAATAGCTGAAATTGCTGACCATATTGGTACACAAAAGGCTGCTGAGGAGAAGGAACTAAATGGCCTTCTTGATCAGATAAAGGATGATCAGGAGATACTTCTGGAGCAGAAGCTGGCACTTAATGAGGAAGCACAGCACGGATTGTCTCAGATTAATTGTTTCCTGCAAGAGGATCTTAAATTGGATATTCCAACAGGTATTTGAAGTAGGTCAGGGACAGAATGGTCTTACGGAAGCCAATTTCAGTTGCAGAATTCCTAAGTGAAGGTTAATGGGGACATAATATAACTAGCAGCCTTACACCTTTTTAAAGTGCATGGAAAGAATGCTGACTGAACAAAGTATGATTTCTGTATGAGTTAATGCAAAATTGAGGATCTGTAATTAAAGCAATTGTTGAAAGTGTTTAATAGTGCCTTTCATTAGCATACAATCTTCATTAAAGGGACAACTCCACAGAGAAGAGACTACTTCTATCCAGTCACACTTGTGAGAACAGAACCCCGGGAACTTCTACTGGAGCAATTAAGGCAAAAGCAACCAAAGCTTGATGCTGTGCTAAACAGTGTGACAAAGGAGGTGGAGGATAATGCAGATCAGGTATGTGTATGAATGGCAAACAGGGCTCTTGAATGAAGATTTTGCATCTTTAGGAGTTTTTTTCATGCGATTGTGGAGAATTGACTGGAACCCCAGAGCTGTTGCAGCCTTTGTGTTTTACAGGGTACTTAGTCGCGTGTGCTAAGCTTTTTGACAAAAACAATATCTTGAAAAATAAGAGAAGACATTAGTAATTTAGAAACTTCCATTTCTGTTTTTCAAAAATTGAAGTGCTATGTCTTTTATAGATCTGATCATGCTTAGTACATTTACCCAGGAAATTGAGACATTAAATATACTTTTCTGAAAACTGCTGTTTTAGGACCTGTTGGAAGAGGAGGAAGGGTCGCAAGAATCCAATGAAAGCCTTTCTAGTGACAAATCCTTAGTGGATACAAACCTATGCTGCCACGCAAATGGTGGCATTCCCTTTTTCCAGGTAACTTCCACATATATTTCAAACAGCTGTGTATTTAAGAGTGAAGAAAAATTATTGTTCCATAATAGTGCTGTAGTCTAAAGTCACCTGCTATCATTTGGTGTAGTCTCACAACTTCCTTAAATCCTGTAGTATATGCTTTGTTGAACTTGAGCTAAAATAACAGCAGATTCTGGTAACAGTTAGCAGCAGTTAAAATAATGCAAATTTCTGACAAGCTGGACAGACAGTAGAAAACTCCTCAGCAAATAATCCTGTATACTGCATCGTACATGAGGAAGTAGTCTTTAATTTCTTTGTATTCTCTTAACATGGATAATTTATTGGGTGTTTTCTTTAAATCCCAGCACAAAAGGAGTCACAAAAAGGATAAAGAGAACAAATCTGCAGCTTCAGTGGAGAAGAACAAAATAGAGGATATGACGGAACAGTTTCTTCCCAAATCTAAGCCTCCTTTAAGATCACTGAACTGAGATATACCCACTGCAGACTCCTGTTTTGAAATACTTCTATGTCTCATTGTCTACTGAGCCATAACATTCTTTGGTTATTCTTGGTCTCTGTATATAGTGATATATTGATGCAGAGTTGGGTCAGAAGGTTGGCCTGCCAGATGTCTTGCCTTTGTCCCATTTTTATATGCTGTAGCTTGCAAAGTATTAACAGACTTTAAAAAAACAAAAAAAAACCAAAAACAAACAAACAAAAAAACCACCACACACACAAACAACAACAAACAAACCACAAAAAAAACCCCACCCTGCAGATCATGGTGCTGTATGTTAAATAGACTTTTATATTGTCAAGTAAGAAATCCTTTTCTGTTTCTCAATAGATTTAAAACAGAGCGGAAAGGGATGTGGAGAAATGCTTTGTCAGCATTACCAGCTACTGTTTTATGTTTTTTAATTAACTGTAAATAAGCGTTCTGGTTTTGTACCTGCTTTTTAGTCTGGTTCTGTTTCTATCAAGTAGATAGCTGTCTTTTGACTGGGATACTTCAACTAAATCATTGATAGATGGAAAACAAACGTATAAGCACCTCCTTCAAACAAGCTTACATGACTTTCATCTTATATTACCAGGTTAATTTAGCTAAAACATTAGCAGCTATGTCATAAGTCTTGTGCTGTCAGAAAAGGATGGTTCCCTTGTTTCATAACAGACAATAGGTTTATTTCAGTGCCTCTTCAAGTATATGAAAGCCAGTCTCACTGATGGGTTTTGGGTGTTTTTGTTTTCATTTTCGTTTGTTTTGAACCCCACTGTTCTGATCTTCCTCTTAACCTGCAGCTTTGATGTGTTGGCTTGGATGTAATGTTGTCAACCACAGCTAATGTATTGTAAACTGGCAGCATTTCTTTTAAGGTGTAGATACTTAACATTAAAACATGCAAACTTGGTTACAAATGCAGCTCCTACGTTCTATAATAACAGTGAATTTCCAGTAATTGACAGTAGCACTTGACCAGCTGCTCTTCTGCTGCTTACCTGAGAATTTGAAGAAAACTTCAAGCTATGGCATGATAAAAGAAGTAGATGAATAGGATTATGATGGGAGTGGGGAGAGACACTGGGAGGCAGGCTTAATTTACATTGAAGCACTATTCTTAGCTAATTGTCAAAACATCATTTAAGAGATTGTTCATTTTTTTCTATATCTAGTTCGCAGGCTTAAGCTGATCTTTCTTCAGAGGGGTGGTCCATATGTCTATTTGTCTTTAAGCAAGTATGCCAACTGGATATACTTTGGACACCATTCAGACAGCACTCAGCAGTCCTGCTGGTGGAGACAGAAGGACATAATTTGAAGTACGTCCTTGCACTGATTCTCTGAACTCTAACATCAGAGACACCATTAATCAGTTGTGCTTATCTGAAACACCTGTCTTACCTCTTATTTATCCTCTTTCTTTTGCCTCTGTAGGCAAAGCTAATTGTTTTTTCTTAACAGAATAGGAATAACAGAATAGGAATTCCTTAACAGAATAGGAGGAGGGAAAGTATTAATTCCCTTTCAAATGAATGACACACACAAATATGGATTTTTTTTTTTTTTTAATTTATGTTATTTTATTGGGGGTTTACAGTATCTTGGTACCTAGCTTACATACCAAATCTTTCTATTGTTGTAAGGGACTTGAAACACTGGAAACTGCAGGACTCTCTCTTTCAGACAGTGTTTGGCATATTGTCAAATTCTGGCACCAGAAACATAATGGATTTAGGAACTCTCTAGGGCCTAGGATCCATTTTCTTGCACCACATGCCTGTTAACACTGACTACATAATTAGTGTGATCTTCCAAGACTGTTCAAGAAATCGTTTACCAGCTAAAATTCAACTAGAAGAGCTGATCCCACAGCTGTATATTGGAATGGCTTAAGCCGAATGCGAGAGGCTCATGCAAGCCTTTTTCACCCTACTACTTCATTTTCCCTATGGAGTTCACAGGATTAGTATGAATGAACAAACGAGAACAGCTAGTATCTGAGGGAGGGTTGCATCCATAAAACCATGCCAGAATCTGTGCTTCCTGGCTTTATCCTCTTTGAAACTGTCTTCTCTACCTTAGCTATTTGGTTTCCGCTGGTACAGGCACAGGCTGCTTTCCTGGTAACTGGGAGCCTTAACAGCTGTATGTCTTTCATGGACTGCTTGTATGCTTTCTCTTTTTCTAAAGAACCCCTCAGAGTTGTGTTTTCTTTTGTTTGCAATACTGGTGTGGCAGATCATTGTTTCATTGGCCCTGGTATCCAGAGGTCACACCAGGATGCTGAATAGGATGAAAAATACGGATGCAGTCCTTGTCTCGGCTTCTCTGTCCATGTCTCTTCTCCCACTAGATGGCTCTAACACTAAAGCATTAGTCCAAATCTTAAGTACTGGCCACTATCCAGGGCTTAGAAATAAGATTTTGCCAAGCATCTGTTAAAAGAACAGGTTTCAAAAACTAATATCGAATTCATGCTTCCACGAGGCTAATTTTGTATTCAAGCTTGAGCGAGGAGTTGTTTTATGAAAAGCCACATTTGAGAAAAAGATGATCCAACCTATGTCTTGAGCTTTGCTGCAGGGCCAATAGACACTTTTAGTCACTAAATTCTTGTCCTGACCTGCTCTCTGGGTTTCCCACTATGTGGGCATTGCCCAAAGTACAAAGCAAGCCCTATTTGTTTTGGTTTATTGTACAATGTATGATAGAAGGACAAAAGGAGGGTAAGAAAAATAAAGCAAGAACTGATCCTTGTACATAGTCACTGGATTCACGGGTCTGACCCAGAGGAAAGAAATGGCATGGTCCAGGCTAGCTTACATGGTGGTTTGAATTTGTCTTGTTGTAAGGCATCCTTTATAAGAGGAGCAGGAAGCCATTTTCACAGAATAAATAGCTAGGTTGTATCCTGACTGAATTAGTCCAGCTGAGCATGAGAGAGAGTTGTGGTGGCTGGGGCTGTAATATATGGCCATGTTCTAATTAACTTGATGAGGTTTTTTTAGATTCTGGATTAGTGGCCAAGTGGGACAGCTCTTGGTTTAATGAAAAACCCAGGTAGGATGAATGTGATGTCGGGAAGTGAAATGAGGAAAAATACAAGTTTAAATGCACGTAAAGAGGGAATGCAGAGAGCGCAATAAGGGGGCCACAGGAAGCACAGACAATCACAGCCACTAGCTTGCTTTTCAAGTGAAAAATGAGTAGTTAGGAGGAAAATGGAGGAAAGGAAACTTTCTGCTTTCTCCTGGAAATTGGGGAGCTGTGGCACTTGCTGCATCAGAGTTGCTGAGGGATGCCATGTTTATCTGAAGAGAGGAAAGAAGACCAAGCTGACTGGCTGCTGTTGAGGCTTGTTTTATTTTGGGTATCAGAAGCAATTGTGTGGGGCTAGAGAAGAGCGAGGAGAAGGTGCATAGTTGCTAGACTCTGCCTTTCTTTTTTGTAGATGTTAGATGTCAGTCACCATTACAATCATCTGTTAAATGGCTAGAGGAAACGAGAAAGCTGGTAACTCTTTGGGGTGATAAAAGAAAAAATAAAACTAGAAGGAACTGGAAAAATAAAATTAAAGTTTAACATTCCATTTCCATCAAAAAGAGATTGAAGGGAAAAACGAGAGTTCTAATGTTCCAGATCCTTAAAAACAGGAAAAAAGAAACCTTAAATTTTAAGGTATATAGTTGGTAAATATATACTTTTCAAACAAGTGTTTACAACTATTTGACTACTATTATTTTCTTTCCCTGTTAGAAACTACTTTTTATGGTAGAGGGTAATGCTCTATAAACTGCACGCCCACCCATGCAGTTGCTTCATAAAGTTAAATAGCAATAAATCATGCTAGGCTTTGCATTGGTAGGCTTTATGTGACATAGTGTTATAGGTGAGATGTAGACCACCTAGCAAAGTAGGCTGTTCTTGTAGGTTGAACACAAACTCAATCCACAGCGGCATTGCCATGCTCAATCTTGAAAATGTTAAAAGTATGAATACAGTGCAGCAAAGCGAATGTTTAAATCCCTATGTTCAGAATACTTCTAAAATCATCTTTGGTTCCCTAGTAAAGGCTCTAGCTACCAAAAGGAGGGCACATTGTAGCTACACGAGCGCCTTCAGACAGATAAAAAGGAGCAAATGTTTGGTCCAGCAGTCTCTTGTCAGGGAAGAAGTTAGAAACAAGCTGCCATTTTTATATGAGGTCTGAAAATTGTGCCGTATTTCCAGATTTCTGAAACTTTGAGAAGGCTGTCAGTTTTCAGGTGGCACAAAGTTAAATTTTGTAAAACAATGGAAATTAACTGGATTGCTTCCTTTCTCTCCAAAATATTAAACCTGTGTAAATGTTCCCTTGACTTCCTTAGTTATACTTGAAATGCTTTTGTGATTCTTGGTCTGTTCATAACCTAAACACTGATTCAAAGAATGAGGCACAATGACTAAAACTTTGAACTTGACCAGTGCATTTTCTTTATTAGAAATTACCAAAACGTAAGTGTGAAATAAACAGGAATGGGACATAAAAATACATTAGATTTTTGCAGATCTCTCCGGATGTAATCATCTACAGTTGTTGATAACATATATACATGTTTCAACTATAATTTTATTCTGATAATGTCCAGAGCACTAAAGCTACTGTGCGGAGATATTTTTCATGTGATAAGGAATTTTCTTTGCTAGAAGTTAATTTAAAAAAAAAAAAAAATCTTTTTTGCCTAATTAACACAGGTTTTTTGCAAAGCAAAAAATAACAATTAGCAGAAAAGAAAATAAGCTCTTTTAGCATTTGACAAATATTAAACAAAACAGATTAAATACATGGCAGGATACTTCTCCTTCTCAGCCTTTTGAGTAAAAATAATGAATGCTGCTTCTCAGAGGATTGATTTCCCCACCGCATAAGTCCAGTCTTAACATGGGGCTAATTCTGCTACAGTTACTTGATTTATACTAAAGTAATAAGGTGAAGGATCAGATTCTCCATTTTCCAAAGTATGTACTGACTTGATAATGCTGCTTAAAAACAAAAAACCAAAACAAAACAAAAATTCTAAGGCCCTGTTTGGTGTCTATGGGCAAAAGATTTCATGGCATTTAGAAGGGTTTGTGTAGGCAAGCCTAGAAGTTGTTTTCGTCCCTAGTTCTGTATGTTTTTTCATGGGTACTTCAAGTATATCCACTTCCCTTACTTTGTAAAATGGCTTTGGGATCTTTCAGGATAAGTATGATGTTACTGTTCTGCTGTTAAAAGACTGGACCCGATGTCAGTTGAAGCTAGTGCTGATGGTAGAGGCCACTGTATGATGCCAGTGGCCTTAGGCATAGTGTGTATTGGAGGAAGAGGAACCTTTTAAACCTCCAAAGGATGGCACACGTATCTCCTGTCTTCCAGACCATAAATTCATGCTGAATGTGAGCACCACTACTCCCACTGTGGAAGCAGAAACTTGTAAACATGTTTCTTTGGGAGTAAATTCTGATTTCTTTCTTTTTTTTTTTTGGGTGATAATTTTTTTTTTTTTTTTTTTTTTTTTTTTTTTTTTTTTTTAAGAAGAGCTTAAGTGTAACCACTGTCATATATAAAGGCTTTTTTGGGAAATTGGTTTTTCACATTTCAATTAGCTTCCCTTAATGCTCAAACCAAAACATAAGCGCCATTATCATTATGTTCAGAAGCTAAAGGAAACGAAGTGAATCACTTATCACTTGCTATAGCCACCATCTTCCATGACTTAATTAAAATATGATATTAATTTCAAAACCATTCAGCTATAGATATATATTCAAGTGGTTATAACATAATAATGATAGGCGCCAAAATTTTGCTCATTCACTCCAACAGTTTATTTTAGGAAACTCAATCCAGCAGATGAACCTTGAATATACAGATTAATGCAAGGAAGGAAATTTTATGATGTCTGTTAGTTAATACAGAAGCCAATCTTATTAATCATGGATTTACAGAGGGCTGTTTTATTAGACGTTAACCATAGCTTATGTTGACAATTGATTTTCATCGTAGGACAACTAAATTTATTATTTGTAATAAGATAAAGATAATTAAATTGACTTTATAAAGGTTACTATCATAAATGTTAGTACCTGTGAATAGCAAACATAAAACTGCTTTAGCAGTGAAAATTCAGTTAAGTGATAGGTGCTTTCTTTCCATTACATTTAATAGTCCCTGAACATTTTTAGCCTGCCTTTTATTTTCCAGAGTTTATACCTACTGGTGTGAAAAACTGAGGTTGGAGCCTCGCTCTCAGTTTGCATTCTTTCCAAGTAAACAGGATCAAAACATTTTTAAAGTTACAGAAGTAAAAAAAAAAAAACAAAATAAAGCACTAAGTACAACTGTACTATGCAATGGAGTTTTGTCCTGTCGTTTCTCAGATTTGTCATTGAATTATTCAGAATAGTGTGTTGAAAAAGACATTGGTTCTACAATAAGATCTGACTTTTAGGGGCTTTAAGTATTACAAAGGGGTAATTATTAAGGAAGTTAATTTGGACCTTGCAAAAATGTAAGATTTTTTATAGCTCCTCTGTTAGAGAAAGCTGCACCAGTAACAATGACACAGGGAAACTGGCCTTCAATTTTTTGACTGGGATCTTTCAGTTCTTTTCAGTACTTGGAGCTTACTTAATCTTTTTTAATTGTATTGGTTTTATGATATATATCTCTCCATCCCTTAATACCATCCATCCATCTGGGTACGATCTTTTGAAAGTGTGGAGGAATACAGCAAACATTAGAGGCCTTGGAAAAGCACCTAAAGAAATATCTTCAAACCTAGTGATGGTACATTCCTGAGCTTTGACAACATGCACACTATCCAGTACCAAAGTAATTCTATTGGAATGCTCACAATGTATTTTTACCGTAATATTAATGTTTGGTTTCTAGTTCTAATTTGCCACAACATCATAGGCTTGCAACTTGTTGCCTCTTTGGTGTTTTGGACCAGTAATGAAAGGAAAGAGGGAGTACTTTTGGAAGACTGTTTTAAATGGTGGTGTAAGACTGAATATTTGCTAAATTGGAGTTTTTTAATGAAATACACTTGGCTGCGGGATGTTTGTATTATCAGAGCTAATTGTGATTAGTTTTTCATGGTTTTGCAGCTTGTGGAAAGAAGGGTTAGCTAGATGGCAGAGTACAGGGGAAGTGAGCAGCACGTCACGAGAAGTACAGTTGACCAGAGATGTCAGGCTGCTGGTTGCTGGGCTGCGAGACAGATGCTAACCCGGTGTGTCTGTTACATTCAGTTTATAACTTGGCACATCAGCTTGGTGCCCAGAGCAAAAAGCACTGAAATTCTTTGTAACTTAAATTGATGGCCAGTTTCCCTGTGCCATTGTTACTGGTGCAGCTTTCTCTAACAGAAGAGCTATAAAACGCGTTGTGCCCGCTGCATTTTTCATGCTTTGTTGTTCTTGTGCGGACACTCCTGCTCTGACCCCAGAGCTCTTTGCTGCTTGCTGATCTCCGTGGCATTCCTGCAGCGTGCGCAGCCACAGAAATCCAGTCAGAAATGAGTACCCACTCTCAGTGAAAGTGAGAAGGGTGCTAACACACGGGTACTGGGCAACGCATGTGGCCATGCTTTGAGGGCTGACTACCACTGCTGCCTACCCTTCCCTGCCAACAAAAGCTGCTGTCACAGAGCACAGCCCCGTGCATCTCTTCCTATGCCACCGTGGTTTGGATCTTGTTGTATTCATGGAGCTGCAATTATTTCCACTTACATTTTGTGTGCTGAGGGGCCCAATTTCAAACCCAGCTGGAGCTCGGTGTGGCAGATGATGGGGTTTCAGCTTTCACCACCTCTTCAGCAGCTGTGGTTGATTTTGATGGAAGTCCAGGTGAAGCTTCAGTGGAGATTGTCATCTTGGGCTCAAGCCACCTCTTGGCCCCAGGTTTTCCTCCCAGAGCAAAGCATGGCCTGGATTCACCCTACCTATATTTGTTCAGGCACCTAAATGGAGGTACCAAAGTGAGAACCCTGTTACACCGTGCTCTTTCCAAAGTCAGGGGACAGAGATGGGAACCTCAGAGATGAATCATCGCTAGCTGCCCTGCTTGTTTCTCTCCATTGACTACATAGGAGCCTAAGGAGGTAACAACTTTAACTTGGATGCTGCAAATGCATAGATGAATCTGGGATAAGCAACACTCACTTTGAATTTTTCTGTTGTGTTTTTTTAATGTTAAAGACAGGTATTGAAACATAAAGTACAGATGGCTTGGCTGAATTTTGACTCTTCGCAGCTACCTCACGCTGTACTGTTAGCCACTTTCAGGTCATTATGAATAGCACTTTCTGATTCTCTGTGTGTGCATTTGTAGTGAAGGTGCTGAAGCCATTGCAAGAATCTGATACTGTCTGGTTTTAATACATTACTTAATCTGCTCAGGACTAAGCCAAGGCAGACTCATTCTTCAGGCAGTTTCCATTTTGATGTAGTATTTACTTTAAATGAAAGGCTGCGATTCTGTTCAAAGACATGATTTCCCCCTCCCTCCCCTGCTGTCATTAGAGTCAGATAACAGGAAGAGACAGGAAGATAACTGCCACTTATTTGGATTTCACTGAAGCTTTCAGGCAGAAGAGGGGACGCCAGCCAGAGCCAAATCAATTCATTTGAATGATTTGCTGATTATCTGTGTTAGTTATTCCCTGATTATCTTGCCTGGTGTCCAGGACTAGTTCTTTGCCTTTGGGCTTGGGTTGGCTGTTTATTTTAACCTATTATTTCTATAGGGAATACTCTGCATCATGAGTAGTGCATCCCAGTCTGTAGAGACAAGAATAATTGGCACTGGAAAAACTGAGGACCAGAGCATTAATAACTGATTGACAGAAAAAAGTTTGGTCATAGTTTTTCATGGGGGCATCTTAATTTGTTAGTGAAACAGAGCTAATAAAGTGGCCTTTGATAGCTCCTTTCAAGACTATGCCTTGAACATTTGGATTACTGCTTTTGTGTCATAATTAGTATTTAAACTATGGATATTCCAAGAGCTCCCCACCAAGATACACTGAACAGGGCACTATGTGGATCATAGCTGTAGAAGAATTTAGTCTAAAAGACCGGTCAGGGAGCAGGTGAACAGGCACAGACAGGCATGGATGCAGTGACCTGAGCTCCAGCAGCAGCGTGCTGTTGCAAAGGTAGGTGGCCGGGCCCCCCATTTCCAGTCCAGAGTCACGGGACCATGGTCTTCTCCCTCCCCTGTCTGGCAGCAGGGTGCTACTGCAGTCACTGCTGCATCCCTCGCTGGGAGTTTGTGTTCCCCATCCCAGTAGCACTCGGACAAAAAAAGAGAACCAGTTTTGCTCCTAGTGCTTGAGTTGAACGTAAGCTTTCCTTCCATAGAGTCTACCATCATACAAGACAAGGAATTATAGCCACACTTAGGAAATTTGAGTTAACAGCATTGAGGTGCTAAGGTTAAAGTACTGAGTGATGGAGCTAGAGTAGTAGATGGCTAATTCGGTCAGATTATGCAGGCTGACCTGCTCCCTCCTGCAACCAAAGGATCTGAAAAAATTCTTCAAAATCCAAGGAAACATCCTGTGCTTTGGGGCTTTTGGCAACAAAGATCAAATTAAGCCTCTGAATTTGATGCTCTTACATTGCCATTACCTTCCCGGTGAGGCAGGCCTTTAGCCAACAAACAGACTGGCTTTTAACCACGTGCATTTTAACAACATAATGTAGATGCACTTATACTGCTTTCTCCACGATAGAAATAAATCACTTGATTCTATATGTTACCTTGCCTGAGTGAACTTGTCTGCAGTAACTAAGGCAGTTAGCACACAGTCTGAGCTAATGCAGAAGTGGGGCAGCAAAGCTGTGACCAAAATGAGATTCTGTCATTCTGAATGATGCAGAAAAAAACCTCAATGACAAAGCAAGGCAGATGAAATCAGACTACATGTTTTGCAGCCAAACGCATAGAACAAGAAATGAAAGCAATTCATGATGCTATCAGAATTATGGGCCAATTTTCCCTCTCTCCCTGCCTCCCAGACTGGAGCAACTGGTGCAGCCTGTGGGGTGAGGCTCCCTGCCCAGGCAAGAGCGGCAGCCACGGGGCCAGGACTCGCTCCCTGTCCTGCCAGCCTGCCATCCTCTCCTTTCTGACTCTGTGTGTGCATGTATAGCTCTGCTCGTTTTGCTCATCAGTTAAGACAAATTGAGAAGTCTGAGGAGAGACTGATAAACCAGCAATTACGGAGCAAAGTCAACAAGAAGAGATGGCACCACGTTGACCGGTGGGAGCGTTTGTTCAGGGAGGAGAGAGAGCTCCAAAAGCAGATACAACTTTCACAGCACAGATAACAGGTTTCCTCTTGACATCAGTCCCCAATGAAGTTGATCCAACCTGTAATATCTGCAAAATCGAACTTTTAGCTAGGCCAACAAACCTAGCCATCCTGAAGCCTTAAAATACCCCATTTCAGTCATACACTTTGCTGTAGACTTCTTGTATTAACGTCAGCTGGATCAGATCTGATAAAAACATCCAAAGAGGAATTCAGAAGTGCCAGAGTCAATTTTCAGCTTAAAGATTAATTTTTTAAACTTACAGACATCTATTGACCTCTGTGTCTCATTAGGAGAGAGGAACATTAGGGCTGCTCTACTAAGACAGATCATTGACTCCGATATCGTCTTCCTGCCAGTGACCAGAAGAGGCTACTGAGGGGAACTGTGTGAGAAACACGCACAGATAGAGAAATCTTTTCCTGCCTTCATCAAACAGCAGCGTGAGGGCTTCCTGAGCCAAGTGCTGTGAGCAAGTTACTATGTTTAATACTCATCAATGTACCTATCCTCCATTAATTTGTCTTCTCCTTTTCTGAACCCATTTGTACTTTTGGCATCTAGTGCTTCCCATGGCAACAAGTTCCACAATTTAATTATGCGCTGTGTGAAAAAGTACTTCCTTTTGTTTGTTTTAAACCTACTAAAACAGAATTACAGGATGCACAACAGAATTGCATGGGCAGGCTTAAATGGGAAGATAATGTGGAACGACAATGGAAAATCAGTCTCAGCGCAGAGAACTGGAAACCAGCTTTGTTTTTGCTTTATTCTGACCACCAGGACGGGGTTAGTTAGTTCTTCCTATCGTTCCTCTCCGTCATAAATAAGCCAACTTACCTGATTTGTGTGAAGAGTTAGAAAACAATCTGAGCTCCCTACAAAAATGGCAATGTTTGTCAGAAAGGCGAGGTCCGTTGTCTTCCTTTTCTCTTAGGGCGGAAAAGATGTGCTGACTGCTGTGCCAGGCAAGGAGGACCTCTGAATTTGCATTTGCTAGGTGATGCAATGGTTAAAAATATCAGTGTGCTTTGGGGCTCTCATGGAGACGCACCACAGGGAAAGAGCGAGCGAGCCTCTCTTCTTGGAACTGACACGCGATAGCATCTGGAAAAGGTGAGTGCAGTTCTCTGCACCTCATTACCAGGAAGAAAAGCTGGAGGAAGTTCAGAGAAGAAGAGCCAACTGTAGCTATATGCTTGGAAGAACTGGCTGATGAGAAAAAGTTCAAAGAGCTGACAGCATAGTGTTTGCTAACCAACACTTGGGGAGTAAGATGACATAGTAACTGTTAACTAATTCTTTAAGCGTAAACCTGCAGGAATGAGAGGAACTAGGTTAGCGTGGGACAAGAGAGTAGCATAAGTAATGACAGGCTTAGCAGAAAGAAAATGTAATAACAATACTTCATCATCCCCGGCCTTGCCCCATGTCTGGGTTTGACCTGGGCGTTCCAGATCTCAGCCCGTAATGTTTGCCAGGAGCGCACAGGTTATGATGCTCTTGCCCAGCAGAGAGAAGTGTGAGCACAAATTTGTCAGTGCTGTTGCCTACACTATGAAGAGGGGCTTGAGCCACCTACTCACAGCCCACCAGAAAGGCCTTGTTGGTGCCACTGGCATCATTTCTCTGCATGTCCCAAAAGCAGACAGAAGCACTGTTCATGTCCCGTTCGTGCTCCTGACAGTGGCAATGCCGGCAGGACCTTGACCTTGGTTCAGATGTTCTCTGAAGAAAGTATATTCTTGGGTCTAAGTTAGGGCGTAGGCAGATATGGAAAGACTAATCCTGTTTGGGCCTTATACATTGGTCTCTGTGTACCCCCAAGAAGCTATTCACATTGTGAAACCCACAGACAGGAAGACTGATGTGTCCAAAGCCCATACATGAACTAAATATGAAGAAAACGGTTGAAAATGCAACTGCAACATGGGATGAAATTGCAACAGGCAAAAAATGAGAGCACGTCGGGTTGTGACAGATGTAAACTGCAGCAGGGTTTTGAGGAGCGCCCACTGTGTGGCAGACCTGGCCAACACGACTTCCTTCTGCAACTTTCTGTGATTTTATGGTTATCTAGAGCATCCTGGCTCTTTAGGAATTTACTCTTCAGTGATACAGACAGAGGCTTTGGCAGGCTGTGGTGCCCTCTCCCAAACAAACCCATTTATCTACAGAACACACTTATCCTGGCTAACTGACTTAACATACATTCTTACAGTTTAATATTTTACAGGCGTCTGGTGGTTGCTATGAAGGCTACATAAAGAGCAACATCATGTTTCCCAATAGATTCAGTCCTCAGGTGAAAGGTAACATAATTTTAAAGAGACAAAAACAATAGAAAAGCAGCTTGGGAAGCCACAGAAATGAAGTGATGCAGTGAGGACTTGATTTAGGCACGTCCTAAAATTAAATTGCTTATTTATCTTAAAGGTGGACTGTTCCAACTTGATTCTGTAACCATGGTCCAACTAAACCTGCTTTTACTTCTGGTCAGATTTTCAGTGCATCTGAGACTGTAGGCAACCTCCTTTCTTCAAGAACAAATCTCCTAGAAGGTAGTTTAATGGCAAAAGTCAAGCAGAGTTCACCCAGTTCCTCCCAGGCTGTCAGATGTTCTTCAAAGAACAAATGTGAGCTATCTCTACCTTCAGTTTAAATTGGTTATATCATGTTAATTAACCCTGAAACTTTAATTTGCATTACCTTTCTAAGAAAATTACTGAAATTTTACATATTTCCTGAAGTCAGATTACACAAATTTAAAACACACAACTACACAGAGGGCAGTGTAGAATCTGTTCTTCTAAAAGGAAGATATTTCTCCAGTTAATTTCTAGTACATGTTGGTAATATTATACAAGGAATCACTTTGGTTGTTATGGTTCTATAATTAGTGGGTCTCTCCCACAACCTACAGGGTCTCTGAAGTCTCTGTCCTGGTGAGCAGTCTGCTTTCTGCATCTCCTCGCCAGATGTTCTACGTACCCAGTGAGTCTGAACAGATTTTAAAAGTCCCATTTTTGTTCACATGCTGCTTATACCTTTGGCTGTACCTTGACATGTGAAGAACTGCATGGATTGGCATGTGAGCCATATGCATGACGTTTCCCATTGCTCACTGTATGAATGACCCCCACAAACTGCACTGCCTGTTGCTGCCTTGGGGTCCCTGGCAGGAGGCATGTTTTTAAGTGGTGAGCATCTGCCAACTGTGCTGGGCAAGGGGAGCCCCAGTGCGGTGCTCCTTCTCCAGGTGTCTCCTGCATGTGCCTGCTCCAGCAGATGTAGGTGCAGAAGCATGGGCTATCTGCTATCTGCTTCTGAATTACTCTGCCAATTCAGCAGCTGGGCTGAACAGTGTACAAGCATCTATGAGGATGCAGCACTAACCTCTGAGCTGAAGTCCAGCTGCCTCTTCTCAGCAGCTATGTATCACCTGTCTAGCTGCTGAGGATATTATTCAGACACCTATTTACAGCTTTTTACAGTAATTTTGCTATAATGTTTTAAAGCAAGCATTTTAAAATAAACATAGTATGGTTAGAGATCAAGATTTGGATTAGCATCTGCATCGGGTTTGGCTCTCATGTCATGGTGTGACTTCAAGGAATCATCTGGGCTATGGTTTAGATTCTGCAACACTAAAACTCCTATGTCTGCACCTACAATTTCAGTCCCCAGAACTGGGATGAAGTAAGATTATGAGATGGTCAAACTAAGGAAGGATTGAGAAAGAGCAGCTGTTCTGCAAAGTTAGTCAAACCCAATCCTTAAAGTGTTAGGAAAGAACTGTAATGTTTTGAATAAAGATTTTACAGATATATACAGCTTTTATATCAGCATATTTATTTCCATGTCAAGTATGATCTATTTTTTGTTTTGCTTTTACCAAAAATATTATATGGAGTGTAAGTTGTGGTGTGGGTATTGCCGTCCCAGCAAATATTGTTGTCCCAGTTTCCTTTCAGGAGTAATTACATTTGGTATAAAGCACCTTGCTGTCGGCCTGACTTCATGCCTACCAGGAGAGCTGTACTCTCAGCTGCACAAGCATTTCAACAGGTTTCCATGACCTGCTCTGCTGACACAGAGAAGCAAAGCGTAGAAACGTGATAGCTCAACCAAGACAAATTTCCCAAACAGACTCCAGGGAAGAAAAATTTAAAAAAACCCAAAAGGCTATGAAATAAACCCATAGAGCATGGGAAAGCCTGCAGCTTTGCAAAAGCATTCCCCTTACTTCCAGATTCAAAAGGGACTTGAACAGTGACTTGCATGGCAGGTGATTATTGCTGGAGAGGGTGAATGAAATCAGATACGGCAAAGACCCACTCAGGATGCTCACCTACACCTTCCTCTGAGCCAGCTTAAGCTCACATCATTTTAGACAGCCAACAGTGAATACAGAGCTGAAGCAAGGCTCTGTTTATTAAGTGATGCATGCTTTCAGAACAGTAAAAAAAAAACAACTTTCCAGGTTGGATGTCAATTGCTCCTATATCCCACACACTGAATGGAAGCCCTTGCCCTCCACTTCAGCTGGGGAAAGTATCCTGGGTTTGCCTTATCTCCCAAATCATGTGGGTTTCCTACTGCTCCAGGATAGCATTATCAGGGGCCAAACCAGAGCTGTCGGTGGAGCTGGACAATTCAGAAGTCGGTCCTTCCTGATTCTGCACCTGGAGTGGGGCAAACTGTGCAAAGACCATCTTAGCTGTGCTTCCAGAGGATGTGGCATCCTCCTGTGTCCCCGTCAGGGGACATCGGCAGGTGCCAAACACTCTCTGTGTAGCTGCAAGTGCCGCTAGTACTCTGGGACTCTGAGATTTTGCCACTATTGGGGGAACTCAGTAGTGCCGACAGACCTAGCAGTAACTCTCCTGCCACTCTGGTGTGAACTAACAGAGTATAATTGGCACAAAAAGGTCCTCTGGGCTCAGAGACTCGAGGCTGGGTACCGTCTGCGACTGATGCTGCCGTGTGTCACCAGTCAATTCAGGGCTACGCAGTTTCCATTACGGGGAGACCTCAGCTCAGGGACAGGAGCGAGAGGGGGAGATATCTCCCTTAGGGAGAAGTCATTCTTCCTTTCATTTCTGCCATTTAATATTGTACTTTACGAGATGTTTCCATGTGCAACCATCAAGGCATATTCTGTCATTCTGTTATGAAAAAATACATGATTTGCCTATGAAAATCATCAGCTTCGATGGACTCCAAGCCCATTACACAAGTTCTGAATTTGTTTCTAAGGCAATTCCTCCTCTAGCATTTTAGTGCCAATTCTACCCAAGTATTTTGGCTCCTACCCATGGAAATGAAGCCTTTGAAGAGTTTCTGCACCTGAGAGTCTAGCAATCTATTTTTCAGATGAGGACAGATTTCAGATCCATCCTCCTACCTCTACTGTTAAACAGCCATTAATAGTTAGCTAGATTGTTATTGTAAGCTTCTATATTTGACTATTAACAGCAACTGCATGTGCGTATCAGCTCCAGATAAAACAAACCTACCTAAGGATTGATTTTATGATGCCAAAATGATAAAGTTTGCTAAAAAATGTAGAGTGAATGTGTAAGCTCTGGAAAACATTAACAAAAATAACTAAGTAACACTCCCTATTCATGCCTAATTCCTACTGACATCAAATTTAGCTGCATGTACTTTGGACCCATTGGAACTGTTACAGTGAAAAATCTTGCTGCACAAGTCCTCTTTGAAATGTGCAATATTTTGTATTCTAATTAATCTGTAAAAAAAGATGTTTTGTCATCGCTGTAGTTTAGGCAGATTCTCTATTGTCTGGTATCTTGTTATAGTCATTTACATCAACACAGAGTGGGTGTATGGTAGCCAGCAGTCTGTGTTAGCAGCATTTTATATTCAGTTTGCACTTACGTAAATGATTGTGCAAGATGTGAGAGACAATCTAGCCCCTGGGAATTATATGTGTTTTTGGGTGTAATCTCTATGTGTGTAGCCAACACATAAGAATATAGAGAAGTTTTAACACGTTACAGTTGCCATCACCCCAAATAAATATAATTAACCAAGCGGCTTTCAGTTGTACTTATAGGCAGGATCCAAAATAGCTCATGGTTTGTGGTGGCAGATATATAGGAAATATGAGCCTGTAAGGAACAATATATTGCTTTGTTTTTCATAGCATTGTTCACCACATTCTCATAATGGTCAGATAAGAAAGTCTTCAGGCCAAGGAAGGGTTAGGAAAGTGCATTCCAAAAAACATTTAAGCCTACATAGTTTCATGGAATGCCTCTTTGCAATTCAGAAGAAAACTCTGGTGAATTATGTCACACTTCAGCTGAATTAAACTCTGGTTTAGAGAAGCTGCTATCACAGTAATCACTAGGACAGCCCAAACCAGAAAGAAAGTGGTATTAAGCTATGTTTATAATACAGGGCCATGTGTTCCTTCCTTTTACCACAGAGCCGTAAATGTTGCATATCCCACTTTGCAAGTCAAGGTGTCCCAGAAGAGATATTAACAATATTGGGGGCTGGAGGAAATGGAGGAACCTTACCAATGTGCTCCCCTGAGCATCTGGCATGTGTTGGCTTGGAAATCCTTGACAAGACTCAAAAGCACCATTAAAGCTTTTCTGTAGCTTTTTTTTTTCCCTCAGAGCTGGTGACAGCATATAGGAAAAGAGCACTTGCTGGTGGGACCCCATGTCTCATACCCTCAAATATTCAGTGCCAAGAAAGAAGAGCTCTTCAAATCATTGGAGAGCTGAATCAGGCCCATGGGTAGCCTAGACCCTCCCGAGGTGTCCGTGTCTCTCCACAGAGGTTTGGGACCTTTGTTTTGTCTGACTGTAAACCACAGCCCCAGGTGGAAGAGCAAAGGAAGGACTGAAGAGGCAACCCCTGGCTGACTTTTTGCTGGACGCTTTCATCTCCTGAAGTTTCCCTTGTGGTAGGGCACGGCAGGTTTTCAGTACAAGGCAAGGATGTCTAAATGCCAGCGAAAAAAATCTGCTTTCCTCTAACCCAATGCACAGAAACAGCTGAACCAGTTTTACTGAAACAAACATACTCGGCATGAGGCAGATTCCCTCAGAACAGAATTGTTTCCATCTGGATGGTTTGAATTTGGCAAAATCGTAATCAGATTAATATAGGGATGTAGGATGGAAAATGATAAGCTCCTGTGAGCTCTGCCTAGAATAATAGTTCATATGGTGTCCACCCCTTTTTAGACCAAGGTTTGTCTTGTTCTGCTACATTTAATGAATGCCTTTAAGACTGACCTGCCTTCATGTTTATTACGGTTGTAACTCATTTAGTAAATCAAATCACAACGGTGAGGAGGGGGAAGATGTGAGATTTGAATATCTAACAGATGAGTTATCTGGAAGACGGCAGCACCGACTGACATCACCCCACAACGCGCGGTGCCTCTGTCTGGAGCAGTCTGGCTTCCACGGCGCTAGGAAAATCAGAGAGGTGAACTCCCTCCTATTTCCTCCTTGGAAGGTGTTCAAGGCTGTGGCCTCACCTCTCTTGGAAGAGTCTTGAAATATTTTCAATAATGGGAAGGGGTGGAATAGCTGCAGGCTGGATCCTCTTGGAAAGTGCCCTGTAGCATTAAGGGATGATGCTGCTGGTAGCCCGCTCTGGCTGTTAAAAGGCGGACTTTGCTGGATTGCTCACTAATTCTGTAACAGCCAAACACAGGTACTTCAGCTAGGAATGATTCATCTCTGGTGTAACTCTCCTGAAGTCTGTGGTGTCACAGCGGCTGCTATTTTGGGCAAAACTCCCGTTTCTGAGAGCAGAAACCGGGCAGGTAGCACGCAAAAACACCAAAAAAACAAAAAAAAAATCAAAACACGTTAGCGGTAACAGAACCTGCGAGGCAAGGAGAGAGGTCTGTGCCTCGAGACTCGTTTCACTTAGAAATCGCGGAGTGGTTCATGTATTGCCTGGAATAACCACCCCGGGAATCAGAACCCTTCTGTGGGGCGTCTACCGCAGGTAATCGGGGGTGCGGTGGAAATACCACCCGGCATTTGTCGCTGGTTTTGGAAGCATTCGTTTCCTGATTTTCCGACGTTTTGGGGGTTTCGACCGGCTTTCTTTTTTATTCTTAGTCTTACTTTACTTCAACGCATTTCCCGAGGACAGAGCGGCGCAGCCGTGCGCCCTCCGCCCCCGCCGTGCGCGCCCGCGGTGCCGCCGCCCC
>VZTL01040372.1:0-15134 GCA_013400535.1 Scopus umbretta
TCCGAGTGAGTTGGAAGCCACACAAAGATGTCATGTTATCTTTCTAAATGGACATATAGGCTTCATGGATGTATATTTCCCCAACTGCTGCATTCTGAAGTTCATGTCCTCAAAAAACTCTTGGGAGTTTTTTTTTGAAGTAGTTGCTGGACCTTCTACCAGAGACTACAGTACTAGCCACTCAGATTGATAGGCAGCCACTTCATATTTTATGCAGAGAAAAAAGGTTATCATCTTCTCTGAGTGTGCTTCTAAGGCTCCTTCCACCCGCATCTAACTTTTCTTTTACATTCTGCTGTTTTTCTGAGGCCAGGCATGTCCAAGTGTTAGTAAAATGAACAAAGGAGCCAATGAAAATTCATTCTTGGAGACAAAGCCAATTGGATTTGTCCAGCTTTTCTCTCATATCTCAGTAGGTTACTTCATGGTAAGACTAAAACCAAATCAAATTTAGATTTACTGTACAAATAAGCCAAATACAACAGGACAGTACAAATTGAAGTTGCCATACCTCAAGGTCTTGCAATTCAATTCCATCTTCTGTATCTTTCAACAGTTCAATTAACCTTTTCCTTTCTCCCTCAAGCATAACAATCTGGTTTCCTGAATCCTTTGCCAGCTGAAATTTTTACAAAAAGAAAAAAACCAAACAAACTTCAGAACTCCATTGGCTCAAACAGCAAAAAACAAAGTTTTTAAACTCTGTGAAATTAACATCCAAATCTTGCTTATTGCCATAAAACAAGTTATCGCTCTGACAGAAAAATCTAGCAGCCTTCACGTAATAAATTGGTAATCTTATAACAGTCTTTGACATGGGGGAGAAGGGCAGATATTTTGCACTGGATGAAAAATCATTAGGTCTTCACAGAAAAAAACAGCATGAAAATCAAGGCATCTATTTTCTGACAAAAAGAAGCCTTCTGTAAGTAAGGGTCCCATGCAGGCTATACATGAACAACCTGCATACCTATTCCTTATCTATGCATAAAAACATCTTCCTTTAACTTAACAGTAAATACATTGAAAGAAAGTTTTAGGAAATATTTGCCCTCAAAACAAGCTATGTCCAGGCACAAACAGAAAAATTCAGTTTCCAGTACTCTTCAGCAAATACATAGCAGCAGTATTATCCCCACCAATATGAGCATCCAAGATGAGAACTATCTTACACAGTACTCTGCCACAAACAATAATATTTAACAGCAAGATTTTTTTCATTTATGACTAATTACCTTTTAATGTTCCTGATAAAGAAACCCAACTGTCTCCAGAACTACTTATATATAATTTTTAGTTAACATTTAACAAAATGTTAATGATTTTATGCTTTAATGCTTACCTCAATGTTCTTTTTAATGAAATCCTGACTGTTTTTACTTCTGCTACACGTTTTTTCTGCTTGATTAAGAAATTCATTTGTTTCTATTTCACTTGGATAATCTGAAGTTTGAGGAAGAAAAATTGCTTAGTTATGATCTTTCCTTTTCTGATTCAGTAAGAGCTGTAATATCAGCAATCCCATTTAAATCTTTAACAAACATATGAAGTGGATAGTCAAACTTTGGTTTTCACTATCTATATAAATGATATTGCTATATTTAAAACATAACTATTGTCAAAATCTAATCTCATTTTTAAGCTTTTATTATATGAGATCATTCAATGCTGGGAAGGCTAAAATACTTCTGGATTTCTGACCTCAAAAATGTTAAACATGGCAGCTTTAAAGCCACGGCATTCCTTCGAATGCTATCATTGTTTCAGTTTTATCATCAGTACAAAACCAGACAATTTTTTTGAAAACCACAAAACTATTTGGAGACATATCAAGTACATTTTTTTAAATGAAACAGCTGAAGAACAGATGATATAGCTGATATTATTATAACACGGCTTATAAAACAAATTTTGTTTAAAAATAAAACTCGTCGTAGAGCTTTAAAGCTATTAAACAAACAGCCATGATATTCTGACAACATAACATGTACTTTCTTTCAACAATGGGTTTCTATCCATCATACAAAAATGGGCACATATTCTGTTTTTCAGAGACTTCTACCAGTCTTAAAACAGCAATTCCTTCACAAACAGCAATTATTTATCACATTAAATAACAAGTCTAGGCAAATACAATCAACTTCTAAGTCTCAAAAACTACCTCAAAAGTAAGCATGGTACACTTCTGGCTTTTCTGGAAAGTCGAGATTTGAAAAATAGGTGGGCTATTTGCCTACAAGAAAACTCAATTTAGCATGTTCGATAATAGAAGATAGACTATGGAAGTTTACATGGAAGTAACTCTTTTTCAGAGTGAGTAGACTGAAAGCAAACTCCCAGAGATACGAAATAAAATCTGTGCATCTTTTTACATACTATGGACAAAAAGCTGTGCAACATTCTCACCAATCAGACCTACTCTCAAACCGCAAGTAAACCTTAAAAGACTGAGATGTTGGATCCGACCAAGAAAACTCTGTCACAGTTCCAATGCACAACTGTTTACTGAAAGCATCCCAAACTATCTTCAACATTACCAGGTAACATCTTGAATCTGTCATGGAACTGGATCCTATAAGAATTTACCAATCAATATAAACATGACAAGTTGTATCCTGAAATGAGCAAAACACACCAAACACCAACAAACATGCAACATGTATGAAACATTACTTTTAAGCTACACCTCTCTTTAACTGTAGAATAAGCGTTTTTGAGAGGGAGCCGTCATACAGAACATCTCAGAACATTCAAGTAAAGAAGGCACAGACATGGATCACTGGGACAAGGAATACACTGAAGATTGCCATGGGTGAGTAAAAGAGAGACTGCAGCTCATAAATTTTGCATACAAGTTTTGGTAGATTTGGTACAAATTTCAAAGATTTGGTACAAATCTTGATAAGACTGCTAAAGTAATAGTATAAAACCAATGCATACATTCTTCTTCACAAGTTAAGCTCCTCTTGTTCAGGGTCTGCCTTTATGACAACTGTTACCCAGAAATCCAAAAGCAACCAAAACAGTAAGTCTTAGCTATTCAGAAACCATTTCAAAAGCCTCCAGCAGAAACAGTAAAAGTCATTTAAGTAATTTATTGCTCATAAGTTGTAAATGATCTCTATTTCATGTGTTCCCAAACAAAAAGAATGTATATTATCTCAAAACAGTGCAAGCAACAGCAACTCCCAACCATGCCTGCACTGGGGCTTTAGAAGTCATTGCTGTTCTAAATACCAGTAACGAAAACTGCCATGGCTATTCAAGGACACTTCAAGCACAACTGAGAAAGTGTGGACGTGGAAGCATGAGGGTCAAGCTTCATTTTAAGGGAGGAATGAAGACATATGATAGGAAGACAGAGAAATCAAAAGCACAGCACTGTTCCAACCCAGTGTGAAGAAACATTTAGCAACACAAAGTTAAGGTTATATACTGCTGGATTAAGACAAGTGATAAAATGATAAGGGAGCTGAGGTCCAGGTTTGAAAAGTTAAAACATTCAGTCACATTCAAAAAAGTGCAGAGATTCTGCTGCCATCAATGGTCCAACCTTGAGGAACACACATTTATTATATATCCTTGTCATCTTAAGCAGTCACCAGGAAGACAGATTCCACTGTTTACATAGAACTGTAGATGACAAAGAAATAAACAATTGCAGCTGATAGCAAAGGCAGCTGAAGCTATTCTTCTTATGTCCTAACACATGGGAGAAGTTACTCAACCATAGAAATTTAAATTTCAAACAGGGAAAGAACAGAGGCACAAAAGCACAACTCCATTTATCTTGAAGTGTTGGACACACTACACTACTACTAGCATTTGATACCTCTATTCAGTGCACATAAACAAGCAATGTCTAAAAGAATCAGCACAGATGTTTGATTTTTGCCAGAAAGTACTTAATCCATAAAAGCAATGCAGCCTTTACAATAATCAGCATAACAAAATGTGAGTTGTCTGAAGATTTAGGTTTGTCACAACATCCACACAATTTCTCCTGAAAACAAAAAAATTACAGAACAGTTGAAACTGTATACAGCACCACTCTTCATTTTTAGATGGTTTCTTGAATATAAGCCTATTAAGGAAAGTTACAGTACCTTAGAATAACAGCAAAGACAAGTTTTTAAAAAATTTCCATGAAGAACCAGTGATACATATTACAATGAATCAGTTATACACCTCATCATTTTGCAATGAAAGAAAGTTTTGTAAACCTGAAAGTAAGAATCTTCTTAGCATGTTAGGTGAAATGTTTTAGATAAGTCACAAACAAAATTATTCTCTTTTATCATCTATAAAAATGTAAGAACTGTTGCCATTCCATTAAACAACCTTGCTTTTTCCAATTTCATTGCCCTAGCCACAAAGGCCAAGTCTTCATTACCCACCCACTGTACATGTTGTTCTGCCATATCTAGAAATAGAAACTATATAATTAAAAAAACTTACCCTGATTACGTTGGGTTTTATGGCAATCATAGTCTTCTGGACTAATTTGTGTGTGAAATACTGAAGTACATATTTCATCTTCTTTAGCATGGGAGGGATCTGCACAGAATTTTTTCAGTAAAACTCAACTGAAATGTATTTAAAGAAGATCTAGTTTCATGTGTATCATACTATAAGATCTCACTCATGAAAGTTAAAGAAATTTACTTGGATAAATTACATCACCACCATATTTCTCAAGAAATAAAGAAGAGGAGAAAGCGTAAGGTGTGTCTCATGAATAATTATGCTGTTTCATATGGCTGCGTGTTTGTTTTTAACACCTACCGCCCATACAAGAGAAATACTTACATTCTAGAAGATACAGCCCAAGGCCCTAAAGTTCAAAAGTTTGTGCAGACACCATGTGGCAAGTCATCTAGAAGTTTAATGAGACTAAAGTATCCAGATTTTCACAGTTGATGTCTGCCTGTGCATGAATTATTAGACTTCCAAGTGGCTTAGGTCAAGGGTATAGTCTAGAAAAAAAGTGTTCTAACACCCTAGTATGCAAGAGTTGTTTCAGTTACTCAAAAAAATCAGTCATGGTACTGCCATATATCAACTGAAAGTACAAGTTAGAGCATTAACCTGCAGTCTATACTCTTGGCATTTACAGAAAAAGACTTGTATTGCAAAGAACCATATATATCACATATGAAAAATGTGGTTTTCACAATGAAAAAAACAACCACCATCCTGTAAAAACGAAGTTTAATGAACTCAACTGAAAGTATGATTTTGTTATGCAGAGCACAGGGGAATGAATTTAAGGCCATTTAATTAAATCCTGATTTAGATTTCTGCCATGAGTGTGTCAAAGGGATTGGCAGGCTGGGACACATACGTTATTAATGATTTTGTACCCAGAATTTGTGTTTGATTTCAAAGCTCTTTATCAAATTCAAGCTCTGAAAAGCAAAATGTACGAATTGCATTCTATTTCGGTATCAACCAGGGCAGCTATCAGGGCACTCATTTAAATAAATAAGTAAAGAGGACCTGAAAAGTAAGGCACTAGCATGTCACAGAAAATTCAAGATCAAGCTGGAGGAAAAATATAAATCTAAACTGTGCAGTTTTGCCAGTGTGGTACACCAGAACCCATATGATGCACACGATCTCTACAGCAAGGAGTTACCTTTGAAATAAAAGGGGAATTAAAGCATGGAGTTCATTAACAACCATATAGTCTTGCTTGCCTTCTGTTTTTTTACTGCATCCTGACATCTACTGGAGAGTTTTTAAGTATCACCCATATCACATTCTGTGTTCTTCCCTTAATAACTCAAACTTTAGCATAGAAATAAAAGCAGGTTACATTGTAATAATAAGTTTTCTTGAAATTATTTAACCACACATTGCTACCATTATTACAGTAGTACTTCCAACATTCAAGCTTAGATTTTTGCTCAGCAATAACCATTCAGACCTCATATCCTTGTTCTCTCCCTAACAAGAAAAAAGACAGGATGCACCACAACTCTGTTTCCTTTCAGCCAAGAAACCATTTCAACCAAGGTATACAAAGAAAGAACAGGATGCAAAATGTGCATATGATTGACACATCTCTGAGAACTCCAGCACCAAGACAGAGTGTTCAAACAGCAAATTTTTTAAAACCACTCTTGAGCAGTTTTGATATGGTATATTCTTGACAAATCCAGTCTAGTTTTATTCCCCCTGCCCCTCCCAATAAAGACATTGTGAGCAGAATGCCTACAGTTTGTTCCAGTGTCTACCCCAGTGAGAGTCTAGCCACAGAAAGAAAAAGGGGGACACTTTAAAATACCCAGTGTTTCCTCCTTCCAGGTCCCTGCGAGCGTGCGCATCCTTTGTGCATTCTTCAAGAAGACTACCAATACTTCAGAATGTGCTTCAGCCACTTGCTTCAGAACTCAGATTTGTGTCCTTCTGATTCAGTAGAGAAAACATTTCTAAATATGTTTTTAATTTTTCTTTCCCTATTCTACCTATACTTTAACATTATTGGTATTCACTGTAATTTTTATCATCGTAGGGTTTTTTTGTTATGTGTCACATTCCACATTTCTCTGTATCATTAACTATTTGTTTACCTTTCCTGTTAAAGAACTCGAGCCTTCCTTAGTCATTTGTCTACTTTTAATGCAGCTATAGAACTTGGTGTTTTAAATGCAACTTAAGATGGAATTGTTTTTTACTAAAACACTAAAATGCAAACATTTATTCTTATCAGTGTGTTCAATTCCACTTTGAATATTTTTGTCTTCATTGTCATACCATGATGAAACTCAGAAATTATCTTAGCAGACTTCCTGGTCTTTTCTTCCTGAGAATAGCCTCCTAGCACATCTTTAACATAGTTTCACTTTTTAAAACTGCCATCTCTCCTAAATTTTCTTTCCTAGAATCCTCAGAAAAAAAGACAATTAAAAAAACTAAATTCATGTTTCATATTCATGCCTTTTCCTTAGAGTCATACTCTGTACTATTTGATGATCCCTTTGACTTAAATTCTCTCATGTTCAAAATCTTAAATTATTTTAGAAGTGAATTAAATTTAACATAATCCATATCAAATTTAATGTAAATGACTCATACTCCCTTTTGGACCATATTCCAAGACATGGGCTGTGCATGCATCTTCCTGTATTGTTTTCCAACATATAACTCAGTAGTTAGTATCACAAATTGGTCCCATTCTTTTGGTTCTTCTGTTAACGGTTCCTTAAAAGGCTCAGGATTTCCCTCCCTCTGGACCTGTCATATTATGAGACCCTTACCATGGCATTGCCATTGCTTCCTTCTCACTCTTTCTCCTACTCCCACATGACAATTTTCTCCAATGACAATGTTTGTCAGGGCCCACATCCCTAGAGCTTCTACGTAACATTTCTAGGCCTAATATTTTTTAACTGCCCACCCTTCCTACACCAAGCGCTCCAGCCTGGCAAACTCTCTCACTAAGACCACCAGGAACCACTCATCAGTAACTTCATCATTTTGTTTGTTTACCAAAGCAATTTTAAATTCCTTGCTTATTGCTCAGATGTTCCAAAATGGTAAAGACATCCACGCTTTTCAGCAGGTGTCTGCTCTTTGCTTTCCCTATACCTGCTATCATTACTTTAATTTACCAGTGTTATCGGTCATGCATCCTTGCTGAAATCACCTGTGTTTGCCAGCAACTTGAAAAATGCAAGCTTTATTTATACTGGATTTATACCCTTCTAGAGCAGATAGTTCTTTGAAAAAATACAATTGCTATAAAAAAAATTAATGTTAAAGTACAACTACATTCATGATAATGCAAAAATGATTTGTTAATTTTTCAAATATTCCCTTGATGTATTTTACATACAAATGCTATTTTATTGTAAAGGTTTGAAAGCATTCTTTTTATAGTACCCAACAAAAATACAAATATTAATCAAAATACAGGAAAATTATATCAGGGTACTTACTTCTCTTTCTTACTTACCAGCTGTATCCTGCCATGATGAGATCAAAGCTAAAAAAAGTTTTGTGTTTTCTATTTCCTCATGGCTTCCAGTGTTACTGATAGACTATTCAAAAGAAATAAAGTGTAAATATACAAATACATGCATATATTTACTTTAAAGTAAATACTTTAAAGCAAAATATATTGTCTGCTTATCAGGTCTAATGAACTTCCGACCCTATTAAAAATTCCTTGTTCAGTGGTTACATTTACTTACCACTTTGTTTTCTTCTTGAGGCTATCTGAACATCTCCTAAAATTATGATAAAGGCATGGTGGAACCTTAAAGCCTCTATTATATATTGTCTCTTACATGGACACACATTTCATAATTCAAAGAAGTTCTGTATTTTATATATGGCTCTCAATCCAAATCCATTGAAATTATGAGATGCAGTCAAACCAACTGCAATCATGTTTTTTTCGCAACTGACATTTGTATTCATGTAAATTATACAATACTTAACCTCAGAGGAAATACTAAGTCTCACGTCTCAAAGTTTAAAGTGACATTTAACTGCTAGAGACCAGGATAAGAATAATGTGAAGGAATTTGTGCTGTAGCATTCTTGTGCCTTCTTCAGGGGGCGTCTCTAATTTCTTCAATAATAGTACTGAAATAGGTGGAGCTAAGAACAGTCACACGAGAGCAGAATAAATGCTTTTAGGTCTGGGTTCACAGACACTACCTCTTGTCATGCCTTATCATACCTCTAAGTAGTGAGCTCAAGCATCAGACTGTGCTAGTAAACCACACCTAGACAGCTGTATATTTGGCTATTGGTCATACTAATTGTTAAGGACCATGGCCTTCTTTCAAAGCCTGCCTAGCCAATATATATTAACCTATTCAAAGTTACTTTCAAGATAAATTTCTTCACTTTAAACAGCTAACTGCGAGTTAGTTAATAAAACAATGTGTCTGAAATATGATAATTCTGTAAGACAGTACTCTGAGATATACTATTTACAAAATAAGCAAAATACTTCTAACCTGAAGCTCTTCCCAGAGCTTTGCCCTCATTTCTTTGCCTTGTTTTTTAACTGCTCTCTCCTTAAAATGTTTTTTTGCCAGTATTGCGTCAAGTTTATTCATTTTCTTTATAGCTGCTTGAATCTGAGGATCTGCATCTCTTTCTTCAGAATCTTCCAAGTTGCAAGAGTTTGCTGTAGAATACATTTAAAGTTAATGCTAGCTTGAAGCATTTCAACTTAAAAAAAACCAAAAAAAAACTAAAAAGCAGTACAAGTGATTTGATAACAACCACAGATGACAGTACAATTATTCTCAAGCATATGTATCATGTTAATTTCTAAACCTGTTTGTAGCAGGGAAAAATGTAAAAGTCTTTGTAACAGAATGCTGAATCTAATTCTTAGGTGTAGCAGTTGGATATGAGGGTGCAGGGGAAGAAGAGGCCGCCATTTTGGGCCAAGTGATTCCACTCAAATTTGTAATGGAAGAGTGACAACGTCTCCATAGTATCAGCAAAAATCACAGACAAATAAGCTTAAAAATAAAAAATAATGTCTTCAGGCTGACTGGTAGAATAAATGTTGAAATGTCATTCATTAAAATGAAAAATTCTGGGGTTAGGAGACACTCTGTAATATCTCTATTCTTAAATGTTATAGAAGTTTCAGTCTTGACTTATATCTCAACCAAACCAGATTCTGATACTGGTTCTAGAAAAAAGTTGTTTTGAAAAATAGAAATAGTGAAACATTATGGAAACTACCACTATTTAATTGAAATAGATTTCTGTATTGACTTTTTTCCCCCTAAGTATGCAGATTACAATTTCTGATCACTTTTAGCTTTTCTCCTTCCTATTGCATCCTCATGCTCTGTTCTTCTTTCTGATCAAACTTAGCTTCCATAGCAAGAGTAGAGGAAACACTTGTAGCATTGTCCTATCCAAGTTTTGAAGTCCTGCAATACTCTTTCCTTTTCTAATCTTTTGAGGTAAAATGTTACACACCTACTGATCCCAAGCATTTACTGTGATGCATTAGTCTACTTTGTGCCATAAAAAGAGATGAGTGATTCAACAAGTGGAGAGCTAAAAAAATCTAACTGAGCTCCAGGGGAGCCCCAGCAACAGAAGATAAAAAAAAAGAGGACTTATTTCAGCTGTCCTGAACCCAGCAGATGGATTTGGACCTAAAACTACTGAGTGAAGCTTTGAAGTTGAGTTCTATCCAATTTCTGTTCTGAAGAAATGAGTATTACATTAGATGACCAGCACTGCTGCACTATATAGAATCACTGCTGGATTCTGCCTTATTAGATTGACCACATCTATGTAAAACTCAAATAGTATCATACTATTAAAGAAAGTGAATATCCTGTAATGAAATAATCTTTAAATGAAGAATTCATCCAACACCTCTTGCATATCACAATGCATATACATTTTCAATTTGTAATATTTCTTTATAACTATGTAATATACACACAAACACACTACGATACCAAGCTCTCCTAGAAGAAAAAAACAATTTATTGCACTGTTCACTTTATACACCTGAAAAGTAATACCTGCTTTTGCATTAATTAGTTTTCCTTGGGAAGGTTTACAGAATTTCGAAGTCTGTGTTCCAGTGCTATCATCTCCCGAATCTAAATCAGAGATACATCCTGAAAAAACAGGGAAAAGTCTTTCACAATAAAATAGACGTGAGATAAAGTTTGAAAGATACTGTTTGAAACATTAAAAATTAAGAGACCAAAATACATTTCTGTCAGTTAGGGATCTCCACAGAGCCCTTGCAGCTGATTACTGTTCAAAAAAAACATATGTATTAGTACACCAAGCCTCTTGTTAAACACAGGAGCAGAAATCAAGGGATTTCTTTTGACTTCAATTCCACTGTGAAATGTATCTAAACTTGAAGAAGGTATCCAAATTTCCTGCTTCACATACTGTCCCTTCAATTCTCTATTTTTAAACAGTCAGAAGGTCCAGAAAGTTAATTTAGTACCATTTATAGAATGTCAAAACAATGTCATCCGAAGCACTTCTACAAGCGCTTTCATTAAAATGAGATATTGCATATTTATAGTTAAAGTATGTTATTAGTATTACATTGTTCAGTTGTTAAATATGATAACTCATAACCATAATTTCCAATTTTTTGGACTGCTGGACCATTATTAGGATACAAAGAATCTAACAAATGATCATGATCTCTCTGAAAAGTTTGATAAAAACACCTTACTGAAAACACTTTCTAACATGGTTCCATGGGAACACATGCAGATGGTTTCTTCTGACCTATTAGGCCATCACTTGGGGAAGAGTGGATGGAAAGCTGCCTGGCAGAAAAGGATCTGGGGGTGCTGGTTGACAGCCAGCTGAACATGAGCCAGCAGTGTGCCCAGGTGGCCAAGAAGGCCAATGGCACAATGGCTTGTGTCAGAAATAGTGTGGCCAGCAGGAGTAGGGAAGTGATCGTGCCCCTGTACTCGGCACTGGTGAGGCTGCACCTGGAATACTGTGTTCAGTTTTGGGCCCCTCACTACAAGAAGGACATCGAGGTGCTGGAGTGTGTCCAGCGAAGGGCAACAAAGCTGGTGAAGGGCCTGGAGAATGAGCCTTATGAGGAGCGGCTGAGGGAACTGGGGCCATTTAGTTTGGAGAAGAGAAGGCTGAGGGGAGACCCTATCGCTCTCTACAACTTCCTGAAAGGAGGCTGTAGTGAGGAGGGTGTTGGTCTCTTTGCCCAAGTAAGCAGCAATAGGATGAGAGGAAATGGCCTCAAGTTGCGCCAGGGGAGGTTTAGATTGGATATTAGGAAAAATTTATTTGCCGAAAGAGTGGTCAAGCATTGGAACAGGCTGCCCAGGGAGGTGGTGAGGTCACCATGCCTGGAGGTATTAAAAAAAACCAAAACATGTAGATATGGCACTTCAGGACATGGTTCAGTAGGCATGGTGTTGTTGGGTTGACAGTTGGACTCGATGATCTCAGAGGTCTTTTCCAACTTTAACAATTCTACGATTCTAAGATTCCATCACCAGGGTGCAGGTCACAGCTCAGATGCCACGAGACGTGCCGTGTGTTATCACTGCCATTACTACTCTATTTCCTTCAAAGATGGATTCAAAATAGCGAAGAGAAGTGAAGGTATGATTTTTGACACCTCCTTCTCTTCTAGAATTCTGCCTATTTGCATCCTCTTTTACCTCCACCAATAGAACTTTACCCAAACTATACTAACATGATATTTGGTCTAGCCACAGCACAAGAAAGTGTTAGTCATTCCCACACCTGGCAACTCGTTGGGATTCAGTATACACGTCTGAAGAAAGGAGGTCGTACTCTCCACTGTGGTTTGCTGATCTGTTCTTACTTCCTTGACATCAGATTTTTCTCTGTCATCACCTTTGTTTTCTTCTGGAGAGCAGTCTTCTAGACTGCCTCTTTGACGACTACCAGCCAAACTGACAGGTGAATCAACCTATGAAATGCAAATTGATTACTACTACAAAAACAGAAATCTTTAGGGGGCAAGAAAAAAAATAATCACAATAATAACATACTATCACAAAGGCTAACAAGACTGCAGAGTACTTCTTAAATAAAAGAACCATTTTCAGATCTGATAGAGAGTTCTGTTTCTTAGATATCACACTGATTCTCAAGTTTGTCATCCCACAGACTGTCAGATTTGGGATTGCCAGGCTAGGAAATGATTCTAAAGGTTTATGCCATTTGTGCTGCAGTAGAGTGTACAGGCAACCAGTTAAGTCTCTGTGTGTACAACAGCCTCATCCATTTCCTGGCACTGTGGGTGCTCTGCACCAGGTAGCATCCCAATCTCTTGCTCATATTATAGAGTTTTTTATAGTCTTTGATGGGCTGAAAAGCTTATGCTTAACTCATCAATCCCAAGAGATTGCAATTTTCATGCAACAGCCTATGATGTTTAGGTCAGAACTTGGATTCAGAGTTATTTGAAGTTAACCTTAAAATCTGTGTACCTATAAAAAATATTTTAATACTTCTGTGAAGCATCTAGGTATGATCCCATTCTACAGACAGGTGAACAGAGGTACAATACAACTGGATTAATCTAAGTAAATTAATCTAAATCTCCAGTTCCCAAGTCCCAGCTTCTGCATCCCAACAATCATATTACATATCCCATTCCCAAAATTAAGCTAATCCCCGATACTCATTTTCTCAGAGGATGGATGAATACCTACTTCTGACGGACTCTGTTGAATCCCCGGAGCTGACATATTTCTTAGAATACTACGAATTTTTTTTTAAACTTGATTCAAACATATCCTGAGAGAGCCTTATAATCAAAAATTCAACTTGTGAGGATTGCTTAAATGCTTTCTTTTAATAAGCAAAATAATTTTTATTCCAACTTAAATTTAAAAGCACAAATGGGATGGAAGTGAAATTATGCACACACTGGCTCATGCATCAACAGCCTATAGCTGTGTATCTACATATTATTACTAGAATTTCAAATGTTTTTCCTCAAAATAGAATGTATTTAATAATCTGATTAAATATAAAGAGGAAGACAACTGAGTTTTCCAGATTGCAGTGCTGAAAAGCCCTTTTTGTGGCAAATATAAAAGTGACGCATATTCAGAAAAATGAAATTAAACATCATTCCATACATGCATAAGAAGCAGCCCACATTTATGAACTTCCATATAATCCCTTAGCACACCTGCTGAGCTAGAACTCTATATGAAGCTAAAAAAGCAGAATCTCACTTCTTCTGCATTCTACTAAGAATAAATGGGCATACAGTTTCTAACCTGCTGAAGGTGAGAAGAATTACCTTTGGCAAACGTGGCTCTGGTGTTAAAAACTCCATAGATGTACTTAAAGATCTACAATTAGGATAAGCCCTTGAGCTAGATGCAGGCCTTGAAATTTTATCCAAGCTCCCCCTTGTAATATCCATTGTGACCTAAAATTGGGAAAAACCCAAAAACAACCTTCCAAACTACGTTTCATAATAAAGCAACACAAGCCCAGTAATATTTCAGATGTAGATCAAACAAGTTTCAAGCCCTTTCTAGAGTTCAATGTTAAGAGGTCTTTCCAGTATAGACTAGCTCGCCACTCACTTATATACTTTTTAATATATGTACAAATATATATTTATATCATTGAGCCAACCAAAGTATTCAAATATGCTTACTGTCAAAGAAATTTCACATGGATTAAATCTTAAAAGTAATTTCACAACAAAGGAAATGTTATAGCTCCATTTTTATTTTTTAAAACATGGGACTGGCAAAGTTAGCATCAACAAAAGAATGAGGGTATTTTATAGACATCTCGAACATAGCAAATAAAGCAGCCAAAAGCTTTTTATATTCAGTTGTTCCAAATGGGGGGAGTTCCCAAACCCAAACGATCATATTCCCGGTCCCAATTCAATTTTGAGTTTAAACAACGGAAATGCACTGTTCTCTGCAAAAACTGTGCGAATTCACAGGAATTAGATATCTAAGTATGTGACATGCACTGGTAATTTTCAGAAAGCCCAAGTGAATACAACTTGTCGTTTCAGCACAAGAAGGGGGACAATCTGAGTCATGTATACAGGCCTGTAACATCATAGAATCACAGAATGGTTNATTGTAAAAAAAGAGACATTTACGTTCACTGTTTTTGACACCTGAATCTCAGGCCCACTCACTGAAGAGGCCCCTTCACACCCTTTACCCCCTGCAACCAGGCCCGATGCGGTTACACAGAGCCGCTCGCCGCCGGCCCGCAAACCCACCGACCCCGCGACCGGTGCCCTGGCCACCTCAGGGCCGCCGCCAGCGGCGGCTGAGGGCTGTTGAAGAGCTTCTTTCATTTTCCCGGGGCGGGTGGAAAAGCGAGTGAGAAAGAAAACAGCATGAACGAAGAAGCCGAAGAGAAGCAGCGCCTGAGACCCAAAGGATTCCGCAACAAAAAAAGAACCCAAAGAAGCAAATAAAAAACAATCTCACAAGCGCTTCCAACCAACAGACAGACAGGAAGCCCTTTCCCGTGCTCGCAAGAGGAGCCCCGGGCGCTGCCCGGGCGGCACTGCTGCCCGGCAGAGCCGCGGCTCCGACAGCCCCGCCGGAGAGAGGCGGCGGGCGGAGCCCTCCCCGCCCGGGGCCGCCGGTGGCCGGGGG
>VZTL01040372.1:18207-67967 GCA_013400535.1 Scopus umbretta
TGAACCACGTGTATTTTAGCCTCCTTCTTAAGCATGCTGAGCTCTGGGTATGTTCAAATTCTAACAGAAACCCTGCCATTGCTGATGTCATACCATGGTGGTGGTTGGAATGTGTGGTGCTTTCCAGCTGGTGCAGATCATGATTTGAAGCAAAAATAGAAGAGTGAATGTTTCCATCCACAAGTTGAGTATTTAAGGCCAGTAATGACAACAAGAAAGCAGTAGAATGGACAATACAGTTCAGAACTAGCTAAACTAAAATCTAGCTTTTGCTGTAGTAGGAATTATATTAGCTATGAATAATGAGGTATGGAAAGCAGCTAGGTATAACTACCCCAGTATTTATTTCTTTCTACTGTGGAGCGTGTACGCTTAACAGCTGACAGAGTTTGACTTGCTATCAGCTTCCTGTATTACAGACTGCCTACAACCTCCTACAACATGGAAGGAGAGTGTCCAGCTCTGCATTTGGTACAAACGGGCGTAAAACTCCTTTGGAAGTGGTGCAGGAATAACCTGCGTACTGCTGCTTGTCCACATAGAATCAGTGAAGGTTTTCAATGAGGCTGTCACACCCAAGAGTTAATGATAATGGCTTAGCAGGGATATCTGAAACCACAGTTGATCTTACGATCTACGAGTCTTTGCGTCCTCGAAGACCCAGAAAGGAGAAGAGGAGGTTCGTAGAGTTCATCTCAAATCCCGCAAATCGGGCCATAAAAGAGTCTTTATCTCCAATAAGAGGACTGAACTTTGCAAACATCATTAAAGATTACAGTATCTCAACTATTGTTACAGGTGGCAGGTGTATTTATAATGAAGTTTGAACTAGAAAAGCAGAACAAAGGGCATGATTCCTTTTTTTGCCTTTCTGGGAACAGGTCAGTTTTGTTCCATGATAAACTAGATACTTCTCTGAAGTATGATAATTTAAAAAAAAAAAAGGGGGGTTGAATTGGAGAAAACTCTTGTGTCTAGGAAGGGCACAGCACGAAAAGCACTCCAAGATGTGCTTTTCATCCTAAAAGATGGGTTATAACATGATGAAGAGATACTTAGACAAGCTGTCTTGATACTCAGAACACAGTCACCATAGTAACAGAATTCATTTATCCTTTTCTCCCTAATCCAATCAAGAAGAAACACAAATGAGGGGGGAAGAATATAGGGAACTTGTTCCCATTGCTACTGCTTATCTTCATACTCCTCTGCTGAACAGCGTTTTAATACACAAATAGATAGCCAAAACAATGTCACCCTCTCGTACAGGTTGGAAGACAAATTATGGAGACTTTGTTTAATGCTTATTAGTTATTTGTCTTTTATATTTTTCATATTCTTTTGTGTAGTCACCTGAAGTAGCTTTCCTGTACCACAGGCAATGTTTTTAAGGTAAACTGTAACAGTTCTAGTTACAGTCTAGATCAGGACAAGCACAGCTAATTTTCATTATATTAATTTCCCTAAATGTTAGGGGAATAAACAGACCCTTTTCTTGCAAAGGGCAAATAGATTATGTGTTAATATCTTTTGATTGGCATCTGCCAAGTCAAGGGCAAAAAGCCAGGAATTTTGGGCCACGTTCCAACTGTTTCAGAAACCCTCAGCGAGGAGGAGTAGAGCTCTGCAGTGTGCTCCATCAGCAGTGGCGACACAGCATAGTAACCTGACAGCCGAGGAGGAAAGGCTAAACTAAAATGCTAAGTCCAGAGTCAACGGTAAAACTTCCATTAATAGAGCCAGGTTTTCATTCTTTGACTTGCATTGGGAAAGGTCCTGCCTTGACAAGACTGTCTTCCGTGCTGCCACGCCACCTTCTGCTGGAAAACAGCAGAGTTTGGGAAGCAGGAGCTCAAAACGGATCATGTTGTGCTGAAATGTCTCAGCGCTGTGGGGTGCAGTGTGTTGGAGTTTGCTACCGGACAGGTGCAAGGGGACCAAAAGAATGAGATCCTGCAAGTGTCTAAGGACCGTCTTCCGTGGCTTAGGATATGATCTGGGCAAAAAGTAGAGGGGTTAGTTTTACAGAAAACGGAAGCAAAGATAGAATACTGCTTAGGTAAAAACTGCACAAAGGAGTTTTTGGAGTAAATCACCATCTCGGTGCATTATGTTTAGCCATAGGGAACCTCAGGATGCAAAAGAACAGCTGTGTAAAGAAACTCTGGTTTGCATTAACAAATGTGTATTCAGGAATTGGATCTGACTTGTTATTTCTCACGCTTTCTTTAAAAAATAGTCTACTTTCTCCTCACAGAGAAGAAACCAGAGAACTGCTTCTTGTGCACGTGCAGAGGGGCTCTCACTGAGATGAAGAACACTTCTGCATCCCACTCTTGTATTGCTGTCCCTGAAGAAAGCAATCAGAAACACCAGCCTCTGCATCCTCTTCACCACCTTGGGCTGGTTTAGCAGCTTAAAAACAGCCGTGGAACAAAGATCACTCCAAGCTGGTTCCTGCTGTTCCCCCTCTGTATTCTCCAGGGGAGGGGAACAATCACCCTGCTCATGAGTACAAACATCTGTATCTGGAGTCCTGCAATTTTCAACAAGACGTGTTTTGTCGTGTTGTGTTTTCCTAAACTGTCCTTGAATTACAAATGACTGAAGATTGCAGTGACTAACCTTGTGGTCCCAGTTTCACGGTTAAAGATGACATTATAACTCATTTAGAAATCCTGCGAATATCCCTGCTTTGCACAGAGAAAGTCACTTCAACTAAAATAAGCAGCAGTCTTTTGAAGAAGTAAGAGTGTTTTAAGTTTGAAAGCAATGACTTCAACCATATCTTTTTTTTGCAGATGAGTCCTTTATGACGAAAGAAAAGAAAAAAAAAAAAGCAAAACCATCGACTATCTCATACTGATTCCTACATAGGTTAAAGCACAATTACACAGTAACTTACGTCAAGTAGGATTAGACAGTAGGGATTTTGCTTTTTTATGTTTACATTCTTTATCAAATTATGCAGTGCAAGGTCAGGTGACATGAATGAGAAGAACCACCTGAGTTCTGTGGGACATGCAATCACCTCTAGAGCTGGTTACCTTCACAGCAGCTTATGGGACAGCTCCCGTTTAGCTGGAACCAGCTGCTAAGTCCCAGTCCTAATGATCTAGAACCACAGCACGACTTTCCTCTCTGTTCTTCAAGATACAGCTCACTGATACAGGAATATTTTCCCAGGGAACAGGGAGTGGAATAGAAGAAAGCTCACTACAGAAATCCAGCCAGCCTCTTCTGCAAAACATTATCTACAGGTGTATTTTTAAAACCAGAACAAATGCATTCATTACATTACTGCAGCTTAGTAACAATCAGATCTTGGGCAGTTTCTAAAAAACAACTGCTTTTCTCTGGAAGTTTACCCCATTGTGCAAAACACATTGTTGCCAAGTAGCCAACCAATACAGCATTATTTGGTGCTGAAGGACTGGGAGGGGGGGGGAGGGGGATGTTTATTATTTTTACAAGATGTTTGTTTAAATTTAACGATATTTCTTGAGGATAACTAGGAACAGTAAATTGACATTGTCTCCATAGTCTTTTCATACTTTTTTAAAGGATTTCTTTCTTTGTTTAATATGAGCTCCATTTTCTATTTTTCTCCCCTAAGTGCTAGAATAATGAGTTCTAACTTTCCTTCCTCCAAGTTTATTCTCCAGTAGTAAGATTTAGCCTTTAAATCTATTTGCACAGGCAAAATTACCCCAGGCTTTCACTTCAATTCCCACAGCTTTTCTTTGTACTTCAGTTTCTTTCGCCAGTAATCTGGAGAGAAAAATTTATCCTACCAGCACCTGAGGTTGTTAAAAACAACCATCATAACCAAAAAAACACCACTTTTGCTTATCTTTAATGTGATGATAAAGAAGAAAACAAGTCTTGATTTTTTTTTTTTTCCATATTGGATGCTGGAGAACATTTTGCCCAGTAGAAATCATTTGAACAACAAGCCAACAGACAGCAGTAATGACTCAAGGTACCACTGTCTTAGATGAAGTTAAAAATCAAACTCTGCAAGTTAAATATTCCATCCTGCATAAAGACTCTCCTGAATTACTGTTTTCTGATGACAATTCAAGCACAGAGGCTGTGCTATTAATTTTACACATTGCTTTTTTTCTATGCAAAGATGTGCTTTTCTGTATTTTTTCCACTTCCTTTAAACATTCACGTGGATAAACTATTGAAAGAGGGACTAAAATAAAACATTCCCAAATAATTCTTCAAGTATGGAAAACCACCTTAGTTAATTTCTTGGTGAAAGGTTTCAATGTCTTCAGATACAATCTGCTAAAAAAAATACAAGCAAGTTTTTACATGCATCGTCTTTGAAAGAAAAAGGTATTTTTGTCTCAACGGTCAAAAACCACCACACATCCCTTGCTTTCCGGATATGATAAAACTAAATTCTATGCAGTTTGGCTCTTTGAATTTATCATTGGCCTTTCATTCAACATGAGAGTTGAAAGGGGCAAAACTAAGTTTGCTTTCCTCAAAGGGAGTTCAGATCTGAGTAACCATTTATCCACATTCATTCAGATACTTTGACCAGTATCTGTATGTAAGTGGGCCATAAATCTTAAATTTAACCAACATTCAAAAGGAAACTGTAACTCATACTTTTCTTCTGAGGTTTTCAGGATTTCTTTAAATGGCATCCGTTCTTTCAGTAAGTTTGGAAAAACAAACACTCCATTAAATTACTTTTTTTATCAACACTTTAAAAGAATGCCTGCTATGGTACTTCTCTATCTCTGCCATAGAAGGAACACCTTTTCCTGGACTATTTCTTCTGTCTGATTTCAGGCAAGCTCTGTCTGCCTTCTCATCTCTGTATCTAAGAAGCAGGGCAGCTGGGGTTCCCACCACCCATCTGGATCCATTGAAGACTGCTCCTCACTCCCAAGCTTGAGAAGTTCTTGAACTAGCAAGAAGTGAAGAGCACTGAAACCAAAGAGGAAATGCCAAAAACCATCATTAACACAGTAATTTATAAACTCTTTTTTTAATACATTTTTATTAAAACATTTGCTTGTAATGCCTTGTAGAAATCCACCACCTTGGAGCCGTCGGAAGCTGCTGACTTCCTTCAAACATGTCAAAGGAAGAACAGGTACATCTCCAAATTCTGCTTCAGCAGAATTTTTTCTCACTTTTAACATTAACCGGTTGGATTTAGTAAGTTACTGTGAACTTGGCAAGATTCTTCACCTTGTCCTTTTAAAAGTATGTTTTAAAGAAAACTACTTTCATAAACAGGCAGTAACTACAGGTAAAGGTTCAGCATGCACCAAAGGGCTAAAGTACAGGAGAACCACAAGGACTACACAGATGTTACTAGACTGTGCTTTTAAGAAACTACGCACAGAGACAACAGTGAATGCAGATAAAGAAGAAGGAAAGAGTACTTGCAACTGAACAAGGATTAAAATGCCAGGGTTACAACAGTTTCAGGTCATCTAACAGACTGATATAGTTTAAAATTCACAGTCAGTATAAACGAGACAATATGCCTGTGATGATGCAGGGGGGCAAGCTGCAGTACAATGCCTGAACTCTCATAGAAAGGCTGGTGTGCTGATACCAGGGATGGCATGACTCTGATTCACTCAGCGGAATTAGGCACCAGATTGAAAGTCTCATGTTCATACACTGGTTGGTCTAGTCTGTGAGACGAGCGGAGCAGGATGGTTGGTATCTGTATCTGTGAAGGTAGAAGGAAAACCTCCCTACCTCTGACAACAGTAAAGCAACGGCATTAACAAACCTGGCCCTTTGGGGTCTGTTATCAGCTCCCTCACTCCACAGTTCAGTACAAGGCTGCTAGCATTTCTGACCCATCTCTTCCGTTTGCTGGCTTTCCCATAAGAAAACAGCAGAGTGCACCAACAGATGAGTCTATTTTAAGGTTGACCGCTTGGTTACTTACACAATACATACAATACACTGTTGGGACATTTGTATACGCCCTTTAACGCAGGATCAAAGTGTTCGGTTTATGCCCTTGGCACATACGTACTTGTTTACTGGAGTCAGGATTTGTCCTGCATGGTCTGCAATCCAGTTTTTACTTACAACTGCAAGAATACACGTGTTTTAAAAAAAAAGTCTTTCTCAGGTTTGACACACATGACAATTGGGGTATCCTTGGCTTTGCTGAAGTTTTAAGCCAAAAAATAGTGGTTTAGGTTTGAAAAATGTTTATATGTTTGGCAAATACTTGGTAACTCATTTGTGCAAAAAGTCCAGCAAGTTTAATTTTTAACACTGATTTAAGAAATGGGCTTAACAGAAAACAGATGTACTTAATAGTCCATCTTACTTTATTAATGAAATGTGCAGTACCTTGCTGTGTCTGTTTACAGGAGGTTAGGACTTACCCATTTTGCATCTGTCTTCTGTTCTCTACAGCCTTTCCTATTAAGTTACTTTGATATCCAGTCCATTTTAATACAACGTGAGGTTTCCCAGCAAACTGACTGCTGTATTTCCATACTTCAGCCATACAAAGTGTTGCCAAAGCCATGTGTGCTTTTTGAAAAAAAAAACAGGTATCACTGTAGATAAAACTAAGAATCACCATCTTTTGATATATTATTTTCATGAAAACAAACTAATAAGGAACACTTGTATATATGTTTCCCTTTTGTTTGTTTAATTTACATTTGGCATAAGTAAATCAGCCTGTAACAAATTTCAGCATAACAAAGATCCATGGGATCACACATGTAATAGAAGGTGACCTTCCTGTGCCACTTAAAAGCTCCTGTTCTTACTAAGAATCCACCTTGGGAAAGATACTGACTTTATTGTTTCTGCTGATTTTTCTTTCTGCTTTACACTTAGGCTGTTTCGTCTGGATTAGCTCTTCAGGGGTATTCCCCAAAGGAGGCAGGAGTCGCTTCTTACTGTTTCGGTTTTCTGAGAGCCACTGTGGAGGCAGCTCAAAGGGTCCAAAACCAAACTGCATGGAATACTTCTCATTTACCATATCAGCTTCTGTGGGCACAGCTGGTGCCACCTGAGCTGCAGAGTCTGCAATCGTCTGTGGCATAAATTTGTGAACCAAAGTCTCTCCTACCTCTAAACTAGTGGTAGGAATTTCTTTCTGCCGAAAGTCACCAGAGCCAATGGATTTCGTCTCATTCTCCTCATCTTCTGTTGGCTTGAAGATTTGTTGTTGCCCGATATGAAACATCTCCAGAAGCTGGCTCCCTGAACGGACACTGGGCTCCAGAGTAGCATCTGCAACACCACCTGTGCTGACAATGTTTCTCCTGCTATACCTTCGGTGCAGCTGTACTATGGTCCCCACTAAACACTTCCGTACAGATTTGTTTACAGTTAAAAATAACAAAGGATTGGCCAGCAAAGAGACCTTGGGCAACCAAATGGCAGTGAGGAGCAAGAAGACCGAAATATCTGAAATATTGAGTATGGTGCGGTAAATCACCAAAGTCACATAGGGGACGCTGCAGAAAATAAATATCATAACCATGGAGAGCAGCATGGCATGAAGCTCAGCTTCCCGCTGGGAGGCATAAGGGATAGAAATTGTATTCTGAGGGGTCCTTAAGGCAGCTATGATGACTTTTTTCTTCTGGCTGGCACTCAGTGCCCTGCGAATAAGAATCATAAAGAGAAATACCATAGCCACTGGTACAATCACAGTGGTGATGTTATAGATGACGACGTATATCAGGTGGCCAAGGGAGTAACTCCAAGATTCAGAGCAAGTGGACATGGCATAAATATCAGACACATTGGTCACAGCAAATACTGGAATGCTCGCTACTATTGCATGGGCCCAGATATAGATAACCAGGTCTCGGGATTTTGCATCAGATATTTTTCTTTCCAGAGGGTATAAAACAGAGTAGTACCTGTCAAAAAAATTAAAAAAAAAATACAACTGATACAATGCAAAGGTGAAGTCTATAATGAGCACAGTCCTTATGAGAAGCCTCTCAGGAGCTGTCTGAGCATAATGCTCCAAATCCCTAACTGGGTTGCCAACTGACTACCTTCTAATAAGAGGGAAAAAAAAAACAACAAACCAAACAAACAAACAAAAAACCACCCAAAACCAAGGGTCTGCCTTTGCAGGTCTGTCTGTAGGAAAAAAAAAAAAAAATTATTCAAACTTCAGGATCATATTATTGGTGGTGAACAATCCTTTCAGTAATTGGAACTTTGGCTGATGTGCACGTCCATTATTTTGAAGATTTCACCATTTACTTACTTGTACACTGGACAGTGTATTGCACACAGCACAAAATTTCAGAAAACATGATGGAGGCATAGATATCTCGCATTGAAAGGCCAGATTCACAGTTAATTTGAAAAGCTGCTTTATGATAGATTTTTTTCTCTGGGTATTTGGAAAAAGCTGTTGGTCACAAATTACATGTACCCACCTACTGGAAGTACAATGGGGTTTTGTTTTGCGCAAGCTCTGGTTGGCAAACCCCTGAGTAAAAGAGTAGTCAAATACTGAACATTCTGTGTGCATTAAAAGAAGAAGTGCATCTCTGACATGCACTTCGAATTTCAGGCACTAATTCACTGTTTGCTTACTACTGTGGACTTCGAAGCTCACAGACTTTTCATGAGACCTATCCTTTTACACTTATCGTTCTAAGTGGTAGCAGTTTGTGCTTTTTGTGAGGAAGATGACAGGTTTTACTGGTGAAGGGCAAATGATATGCTGTTCCAGTGGCAACACTGGTATGCATTACAGATAGTGATACTGCATTCATCAAGACGTTAACATTAAAGTAAGAGACATATCACTCTGTTAGGTATACAGTGTGGTTTTGTAGAGCTAACGTATTCGTGGTGAGACACGATAACTAACAATAATTTCATCCAACATCTATAATCCACTGTTTTAGTAACGTAAACTGTATTAAACCAGTACCTACCTTTCCTTAAAAATATCTAACTTACAGTTACTATCAAGATGACAGAGCTGTGCATTTAGGTGGGATCAGTGACTACTACTAATAATAAGCAAAATGAATAGAATCCAAAAACTTAGTCCAAAGGGCCACTTTTGTTTTAGACTCATCTTCTACATACAAAACCTCTCTGAATTAATTCTGGCTGTATTAATATTGTTTGGTTTTTTAAAAAACAAATCTACATTTGAAATTTGAAATTGATGGACAGTCTACTTCAGGCATTCTTAAATTCTTCTGATGGGCAATGGCTTTCAACTTCCACAGTTAAGAATGTGCACCTTGTCTATAGTCTGACATTGTCTGGCTTCAAGTTCCATTACTGAACAAGAATTATTAACAAGAAGAAAGGATAGAAACTTTTCTGAAGACAAATCTATAGATTCAAAGTCCTTTATAAATGTCCAGAGATATCAAGTAAACTGAAAAATAAGAGAAGAATATTTATCCTAGTACATTCTGGAAAGAAGCCATACACTATGAGCAAAGCACTGGAACAGGAGCAGTTCATGTAATGGCATAAGGCAAGACTAAATAGCATTTACAAGAGTAATATGAAAAGAAGAAAAGGGTTTCAAAGGGAGAAAGAATAAAGAAAAGTCAAGGGTCCTGGCAAATCTGATCGCTTACCTGTCAAGAGCAATGGCTGGAAAACTAAGGATGGTCACTGAGCAGAAGACTTTGTGCAGAAACTTGGCAATTCTGCAGAAGAGCATCGTATAGATCCACCAGCAGCAGTGTGGACTGGCACTAAGAGCAATGTCAAAAGGCACACAGACTAGGCTGGCACAGATCCCCGAGCAGGCCAAATTCTTAATGAATCTGTTTGTTACAGATTTAAGTACCGATGTTCTGCAAGTTGACCACAGCACCATGATGTTACCTGCGAGCAGAGACAGGAAGGATAAACACAGCAAAAAAACAAAAACAAGCAAACAAACCTCCCCCAAACCCAACAACCATAATTTTAACAGATTTGGATGTTCTCTAATACAAATAAAAATACTTGTTTGGAGTTTGCCAGGAGTCACTGACTTGAACCACTGCCCAAACTAAAAAGTCTGTGTAATGGCTAGTGGCTTTATAAATCAGATGACTGAAAACAATTACTCCCCAGCTATCTCCTCGCAGCGTCCAGTAATGAATGAAATAGGGAATTTCAGAGGTAAATACCTAAGTAGGATATCCAAATGATGTTTTTAGATGCTTATGTCGACTCCTGCATTAAATGACCCATCCCGACTACTCAAATACAGAAATTTGCTAAAGTGCTCATATTTTAATCACTAGTGCATAAATGTTTTTAAAGATAAAAATACACTGCAAGTAAACATAAACATTGTAAACATATATTTTTAATTGTTTATGTGTATGTGGATCACAGCAGCTTGCTTTTCCTTCCACTGGCCACTGCAATGGCACAGGCGGGCCTGCGTGAAGCCACATCCAGAAGAAATTTGTCTTTATTTTTTTCAAGAGATTCTATACATACATAATAACATGTAATTGAACAAATGTGACAGGCAANTGCATACAATGTAGAAACAGAAAAAAAAAAAAAAAAAAAAGACTCGATGCACATAACTTCACAAAACTACACATAGAATGCAACCCACTGTTTTAGATATACAAGCCCTACACATTTGTTTCAGGTAAGGTGAATGGATGGCAGCGGAGCAGAAGTACAGAGAGAAACCAGCATTATCGCATACACTATTTTTCCCATATCATTGTATATTACTCTATCCAGATCTCAGAAAGAAATACCATATCACAGAAACAAATTTTCCATCACAAATTTCCCTATGATTCTAAGTCACACAGCAACAGCACAAGAGTAAATGAAGCAATCTGTTCTTACTGCATGCAGCTGTGGGCACCTTCTAATGCATACCAAGATGTCAGAAAACTCACACTCAGAATATAAGATTTGATCTCTCCTTTAAAAACCGGTCTTTAGCAAGATATTTACTTTTTTTCTAAATTAAAATAAAGAGTGCTACCAGGAAAAAAAAGAAAAAAGGCTAACTAGAACTGTGCAAAAAATGAAGATGAATTTAATATTAAAGTCTTATCTTGAATGTCACAAAACACCCACAGTCCTCAAAGCTTTGGTCACTTCCAGTTAATAAAAGTTAAAGACAATACTATAAGTGAAGGAAATGAAGACACCCACTATATGACCACAGAAAAAGTGGTCAAAGTGCATTTTAAGCACACAGAAGGACTCCCACAGACAGGTCAGCCACAGATGGCTGGCAGTGGAAATCACACATCTGTACTTAACCACTTGCTGCGAACCACCTGGAGTTCACTCAGCTCCACAGACCCAGCATACAGGGAACCACACCGCACGTTGGCTCAGCAATAGCTCTTTCTTGTTCTGCCTTGGTCTGCTCGGGGTGAGAAGTCCCTTTCCCCCCGTGTCTATATGGGCAGAGGGGAGTGATGTTAAGGAGGGACAGGGCGGTGAGAAATGGCCCGTTCTGGTTTCTTTGCTCCCCATCTTTTGGCTCTGGCTTTACCCTCCCAGGGCAGGTGACACACAAGCAGCAGCAAACTCTTACACTGATCAGACACTGTGGCAGACACTTCTGTGGCACCCAAGCAGATGGAGTTGTACTAGTCCAGAGCTCAGGAGGCAGGACGATCTCCGCTAGCGCAGCCGAGCGGGGCACAACACATTCTGCATCATGTAACCTGGTCCCGGCTTTCCACCCATGCCTGCACAGACACCGTTTTGCTTCAGGCTCCAGGACCTAGCGCTTGAACTTTTTAGTACCGTCTTCAGACAGAGCATTTTACGACTCACTGGTGGCAATAGGAAATAGAAACTTTCAAAGTGTGTGAAAACTAGAAGGCAGCAGATGAATGTGCAAGGCGACCAGAGCAAGTTAGAAGGACACATTTTTAAAGACACATGCCAATCATACATTTCTAAGCAAGTTGTCCAACTAAATCTGAAAGATTCCTAATTTTTCAGCGAAATATCTGTCACATAAACATTATAATAACAGCACAAAAACATGCAGAGTTTTCTCGGGGGGTTCACAAGCGTTCTTTGTAAACTTACAAGGCATCAGAGTTATTTTCAGAAAGCATTCACTCTTTTATGAAAAGATTTGACAAAGAAATGAAAGCAAACACACCTTATACAACTCCCCCTAGTAATTCTTCACAGTGGTTTTAATGGAGAAAAATCTCTAGTGGAGCACATATCTCTTGATGATGCTATCCCCTAGCTAATCAAGTCTAATGTAGTTTATTAACCACCTCTCTTTCTGTAAGACACTAAGCAATAGATGGCCATTAAATCACCTTACCAGATGGCAAATGTAAGACCAAAATAAAATGTAATAGCTCAGAGCATGAGACTGTAAACTATGTTCAAATTTTCACAATGAAGAAATACTGCAATCATTCTTTGTTATCCAGTTCGCTGTGCACTAGGCAAAAATTGTCCTGAATGACAGGTATTAGTGAATTAGTAAAATTCTCAGCATTAGCCAAATTATGCAGCTGTGCTCCGTGCATAGCTCGTGTGTGAGCTAGTTGTTTTGCACTAGCAGTAGCTACATGATAAAGGCCAGCATCATCTTAATAAAATGTGATTCTCCTTTATTTTATTTCTCCTGGAGACATACTGTGCAGTACCACCAGATCAACCAAAGCATAGCTACCAGCATAAAAAACTGCTAGACAAGACAGCTCCATTTATTCTGCTGCAGCTGGACAGCATGCAGGGTTTAGCTTCGTACCTCCAAGAAGTTGTTCTTACTGCAGACTATATCAACAACCACATGTTGTTGATACTGTTTATTGTTGACACTTACCAGAAGTTCTTTGAGTTGAAGTGTAATTGACTTATGAGGCAGTCAGATTTGTTAGTGTTTTTGTAGTGTACCTACAAATATACACAATAAGAGAAAAGTGTATTAAGCTGCTGATGGAGAAATGAAAAAGCAGCTGCAGCCCCCCACACTTCTCTCTGTTGACACTACCATTCTTTGGCTTGATTTTTCCTCTAACCAATAAAAAAACCCCAAGCTTTTATTTGCCAAGTAGAGTTTTCCTATGGTTGCCCACATAAAATGCCAGCAAGATTATATTTTTGTCCACGTGGCCAATGTGTATACCAAGTGGCAAGTACCAAGAAATACCAGAAAGACAAGTTTCGCTTCTTGATAAAACAGCACACTGTTTCAATAGAACCATGCAGTATTAACTTTAAAATCTACCTCACAGATGTACTATTTAGGTCTGCAGTACTTGAATGTCATTTGGAATTCAGTTTTCTATATATCGTGTCATGTGCCTTATGCAAATTCCTTTTTGTTAGCTGACAAAATATTGAGTTACGTATTTACTATCTGATCTGTTTTAAAGAATGGAATCATCGCATGGTTTTGGCAGGTGCTTTGGGCTTGACAATATATTCCACAGGCAGTATTCAATCAGTTGTATTTAAAGCTTCCTAAGTTGCTAGGAGATATTCAGTCAATCAAACCACTTGCTTTCAAAAATATCTCTAACTCTCCAGTTATTAAAGAAGCACTTCTTACATAGTAATAATATATTACAATGCCCTGGAGTAAGGGAGAAGCTGGGGGGGTTTTATTCTTTTCTTTTTTTTTTTTTTTTAATGTAAATCTTTCATCTAGTTTGAATTGCATTGATTTTATAACCTTACTTCCAAAGCAAGTTTCACCTCCATTAGCATGAATATAAATGAAGAATGCAAAAATAAAAGAAATGAGAAGGTTTTTCATTAATATTTCAGAAACTGCTAGAGACCTCCTGAGCTATTCTTCAGAGTCTTACAGAGGAGCTTTATTCAAGACTCCAGATTCTCAAATGTTGAGTTATTTCTACAAATGATGTCATATTGTCATTTACACATCAGAGAGTCACAAGGAAATGAAATTATCTCTGGTGCTGACTAATCCTAAATGGAAGTGGAAAGAATAAAGCATAAAAAATATTAGTTCCAAGATGAGGCAGAACCCTTTAGACAGACAAAATAAAGTCAGAGCCTGCAAGAGGAAAAAAAGATAAGCAGACAGAAGTGTCTACCTGGGACAGTGGAAAATCAGTGAGTGAATATCCCTCAGGGAGACATTCTTTTTCCACTTGCAAGTATGAGTAACGTGTATATTAATAAGCTGCTCTGGTAAACCTGATCAGCTTCAGTATAGACTGGTAGTTCTTTCTGCTAATGCCTTCAAATCACGCATGTCCCTTCATGTATCTCAAAGCCACCCACTCATAGAAAAAATTACACCAGATACTTTGCATAGCATTAAATATTAAGAAGCTTCAGAACAAAACTGCATGCATTTCCCATTTCGCTGCTCCCCACCTTTCCCCAGCAACTCCTTTCCATGGAAGAGAATAATGACGTTCCAGGCAACAAGGTAATTCAACAATCATTGCAGCAATTGTGCTCTTAATCTTTTCACAATGTCTAGAGGCACTTTTCTGTTCTGCATGTATTAGTCATTCATTGCTGAACCCGTGAAAGACACTAGTCTAACACCAGTATTCTCCTTGGCTTGCAACTGTATTAGGCTGTTGCACATCCTCACAGTGAGCAAAGCTGTAATTTTCTACCATGGGTTAGTTTCTCGAGGTGTTTCTGCTGGATAATCGGTCTAGGGCTACATAACCTTGGATTCAGACTTTGTAACAGGATTGTACTGGTTAGCTGGGAGGCATCCAGGGTAAGTTGGAGTGAACAAGCAGCTGGAAAACGTAGCATCTTGCTGCTTCCTGTAAGTCAGTACTGCCTGGGACATGAGTGTCACTTCAAGCGATCACATGTGACAAAGCATATCCCATACTGGTTGCACAGAATTCCACCACTAAAAGAAAAAAGACTGAGTGTTTTTCACTTTAAAATGAAAAGCATATCTTTGGTCTTCTCAGAGAAAGAGCTATGTCTACATAAAGCCCTTACTACACCTAACATTAATCAACAACCTTGTCAGTACACAGACCGAATGAACAAGGAGGCAAGTATCCAGCTCGCCTCTGCCTTTGAAAATTCCTCCAAGTGAAAAAGAGGAATAGGAAATATTAAAGGTAACCATTGCATGAGAAGCAGCTCTTTTCACGTTAGAAACACACACATGTATAAAGCCTGCCAAACAAGGTCAGAGTTTATCCTCTTGTAATCATAAAGATCAACATTCAAAAAAATCTCCATGTACTCTATACCAATTCCACTGTGTTAACATTGAAAGGATCGTTGTTTCCAGTCATCCTCTACATTTTTTTTAATTGAGAAATATCACAGATAAGCAGCCGTACGTCAGATAAGTACGTGAAGTTGCACAGAAGTACACTGAGAAAGTAAATACAACAGTCCAACACAGCGTGCTGCCTAGACATCCTTCAAGCCTTTATAGCGCTTCAAGTTCACTGTATCTGCAAGGAGTAACATTCTCTGAGCACGAAATGTTCTCAGAGTGCATTACTCTGATTCAAAGCAGTAAAAAATATTTTTGCTCCTCTTCCAAGTTGTACTCTCCTCCGATTTCACTGCCAGACACAAAGTGTTGATGCAGGCATCAACAGCTGAGATAGTTTTGAAATAAGAGCTCTTAGCAATAATTCAAATAATGTGAAAGATTCTTAATAATACCTTTAACAAGCAGAAGGGCGATCCCCATGGAAACCAGAGACTGTTATCTAAAACAAATGCATTTGCCATGCAATCATCCAAAAAAAAAGAAGAAATATTATTCTTTGTTGATTAACTCATGGAGCCAAATCCGTTAGCTGGCTATGACATTCATCTTATGTTTTTGTTAACACTAATCAGCATGTAATTGAATCAAAACAAAGTCCACACTCCAGCAAGCAAAATCCTCCTTCTTACAGCAAGTATAACTTGTGTGATATGATAGTATTTGTAATGTCGAAATCACTATGGGAAATGATCATTAATACAATTCCATTTGTGACTTTTTTTACTGTTGTCCTTAGCATTTTATACATTTATTGTCTGTAGGCAGATTCTAAAGTAACTGTATCATGCTAAAGGTCTTGGATACCCACTTGTATTTCTTTCACATATACCTGTCTGAAGGGAGATAACAAAGTGCTGCAGTGATAATTCTCCAGTTCTTCATACCCACTGCCAGTTTATCTCACCTCACTTTTTGTACTTAGTGCCCCGTTAAAATGGACGAATTTCTAGGCAGGAACAATCATTCTCTCCCTTTCAATAAACTACAGTCCTTCAACAGCTGCCACAATCATTTCAGCCAATCAAGGAAATAACCAAACCCGCTTATTTTGCTGAAGTACACTTGACTTGTCCTTGCCTCTATTTTAAAACTGATATCCTCAAAGAACCTGAAACTCTTGAAGCTCCTTGGAAGGAAAAAAGTTTTAAGAATATTGCATCTGCAACTTCAGGACCTTGGATTGTTTCCACGTCAGGAAAATATGACAAATCTATAGCATTACCTTTGAAACCTTAGCTAGGAAATTAAAAACCTGAGAAAAGAATGTCCAGATTTACTGTTCCAACCATAACAGGAATATAAATCTCTTCAAAGTTATTAACTTTTTCAATCATAGTGCCTAGGGGACCAGCTTGTTTTACTTATTGCAAAAATATAACCAAAAATTTTAAGCCCAAGGACTTTACATGACCCCCGTGAGAGTCTCCCATGACACAGGGACCAAAGTTTTTACCTCTTCTATAGAGGAAGGAAATAGAAATAAAGGAAATAGATACAGAAGAGGTAAAAACATTGCCTGTCCACATCATCAATGTACATTGGATCATTAGCAGAAGTACTGGATCCTACATCTCCTTTGCCAACCAAGTATCACATCTGGTGAACCATCTGGCCTTTCTTATACCAGGTAAGTGCCAGCTACCTTCAGACAGCAAATCTGATGTTGTTACTGAAACACTACAAGGCCTGGGATGCAAATGAAGCAAGTAACTTTTCTGAACAGCCAATCTGTCTGTTCTTGATCACCTTGGTACAAGAGGAATAGCTTTTGTCCCTTTGTTTTATGAAGAACTCAGAAAAGGGCCATTTTGAACCTGTATGTCATGAAACAACCGAGGAGATGCAATAATAGCACTTCTCATGCAAGGTGGTGTCAAGCAACGTAGCGATTTACTTGAGTCCCCTCACCACTGTGCTGAATCTAATGGTAAATAGCAGCCTTAACCACAGGGAGCAAGTATGTTTAAGATTTATTTTTAAATTACAATGCTATCTGCCAGTACCTCTTTGTTTGTAGAGAGCCTGTAGCCACTTCTGTTGGTAGCCTTGCTATGTACATCCAGACACGTCTCTTCAGATGCTCTTTTTTGTCTGACTTCACCCATGTGCACCTGCAATTCATCTGCAGGCATGTTGGTGCTGTTAAGGAGATGTGGTCACTAAGATGTGACTTTTCACATCGCAGACGCGGCTCAACTTTGCTTCATTTACAGGGCCAGCCTCTGTCCCTACTAGGTTCTTCCAGGAGAAACCTGCAGGACCCCTGTCCTTTCTGCACGACATGTCAAGGTCAGATCCAGGAGGAGACTGACAGTTTTGCACTTGTGAGGCTGTGGAAAAACTGATGTCTTTTAGGGTAACTCTGGCATTTGGCCTGGGCTGTAAGCTGTTCCGGCATCCACAGCAGACAAGAGCAACTTTCCATCTTCCACTCTGGACCTCCTGTGCTGTTCAGAGTCTTACCCCCTCCTGCCTTCATGCTCGTATCCGTGCAAAATACTGCCAGACCAGAACACAACGCAGACACGGTCCAACAACACTGTGCCCAAGAAAAAATATTTTTTCTGTATCTACTACTTTTCCAGTTGTTCACTCAAGATATTAAGACAAAACTTATAAAAGACATTAGTTGCTGTGCCATATTGTAGTATAGTGGATATGTGAGATCTATAGAGTCTAATAGTATACAACCAACTGGACAACTTGACTAAATTACTGGTTAGCTGATTTTCCCTGGCTTATTTATTGAGGAAAAAAGCAGAAGTACATGCAATTTAAAACAAATGATACTTAACAGAGGAACACAATTTAAAAAGCCTGAGGTAATTACTAGTAGTTGGAAAACAGACTTTATATTTTCCTTGGTAATTGAGGCTATCTTGCACTCTCGATTAAAAAAAATAATTCTTACCCATTAACATCAATTTTCATGATCTATTGCAGCTGAAATTATAGAATTCGTAGCTGAAAGACACCATAGTAACAGCTATTTCATAGAGCAGAAATTATCTTCTGGCCTACCCCACAGTCTTGTGACTTTTTTTTTTTTTTTTTTTTTGCTTTATACAACTAAGAAAGATCTGATGCCCTACTGGAAAAGGAAGATAACATGGTCATTTTTACTGTAAGTCTCCTTTTCTTCCCTAATGTTAGAAATAAGATTAGCCATCCATATTTGGACTTCATAATGTCCTGGGCACAGCAGAAGATACTCTACACTGAAACCTAAACTGCCATAACACTGCCAAAACTTTGCCATGTTTCCTTGCACTAGCATGGGCTTATGACCTAACACGGGCTGATGACACAAACTTCCTCATCAATCATCTATATGTAGTATAAAATTTTAAACTTGTGTGTTGCTGATAGATGCAGTGGAAGAGAATCTTTTTTCTGCTATATGGAATTTTTAGGTCTATTAGTGTATAAAAATCAAACTGATTTCAGTATGATTTTTCAATATGAAAAAAAGGATACAAAAAAAAAGTAAGCTAAAGTTAGTTTCTAGTTTTATTTTCTGACACTAAAAAATTGTTTCATTGTCTTGCTACATATATATAACCTGATAAGGTCTACCATGTATTAGCTACATGCATGTAAAAATTACATGAACCTAAGACACATGTGGCATACAACTAACCCTATGAATCACAGCAGTCACCATCAGAAACGAGAGAAGAATCATATATGCATATCCGACCTCTTCCACCAAAGAGGACTGCCCACAGTCAGTGACTTGTTCGACTGGGGCAAATCAGCAAGTGGGTGTATCAAATCACTTACAGCTTGCTGTGTTTTCCTATACACAGACACAAATGCATGCTCATTAGCAAAGCTTTCCAGGACTCTTGCATCTGTTCTCTGCAGTGGTCTGTAACACAATGTTTCTTGTTGTGACGCAGGCAGGAAATCCACAGGTAACCAAGGCACCACTACAAACCAAGGCATGTATTATTTATATTTCAGCAGTTGTCTTTTGTATTTCTACACTTCTCACACACTTCTTCCCTTTTGCTTTCCTAGAAAAATTACCATGACACAATGGCTGGGAATGCTCGCATGATACATTTGTGTAATTGCTCCGGTCTTGTACTGAATCATCCACTGTCAGCAGGTGAAAATGTTTCAGATGGCTCTACACCGTATGGAAACAAACGAACAGAAAATAAAAACAACCCAGCACTTTCTCTTGGTTTCTGAAGATGAAGTAGCAAGAAAAAGGTATGCCAAAAATCTATAGCAATTTCAGCTCTTCCGTGAAGGAACTGAAAGTGACGTGCGGAAATCAGACTCCACAAGCCGTAAGGCTGTCAAGCAGGTATGGTTATTCAGCGCCGGGCAGCACGGGGGGCAGTCCCACCAACGTCATGCGCACCTGAGGTGGCAACTCACTTCAAATTTAAACAAACAAGTGTTGCATATACACAAGATTTCCCCAATATGCCTATACATGTGCATGACCTGGCCCCTTCATATTCAAATTAGACTCCTCCCAACCGCGCTTGTGCAGTGCCTTCTGGTGGTGGTCGCGGTGGTTGTGGGGATGAAGGCTGACGGCTGACGACTCCTCTTCATCACCGCTCGTAAACTCTTGCTCCTGCGCAGACTCAGTTGCTCCTTGGCGGTTTATTCAAATCGCAAGGCCAGTTTTTAGCTGGTCCCTGGAGCCAGTTCCTGATTCTTACCAGGAACGGTCTCCTGCTTCAGTTAGCTTAGACAAAAAAACATTAAGCACCATTCTTCTTCAACTTCTCAGGCCATGCCCACAGGCTCAGCAATCATCAAGTGATACTTCATCTACATTTGCATCTATTGAAATTTGCCCCCCCCCCCAACTTCACCACAAACCAGTTAACCATTGAACGGCTCTCATCCACATCCATGTCTACTAGGATTCCTTTGACTCCCCTTCTCTCAAAAGGTGTCCATTTACAGATGAAACCCCTTCAGCTTTGTACCTCCATTGCCTGGATGCAAAACTTTCAATTTTAACTAACAGCTACATAATTAGTCTTGCCGCCTTAAAAAGAAACATAGACCCATTTTGCACTTTTCAGGGTGAATACGAGCAGCAAGATTAGGTTTGCCTATTTTACTAGTCCCTGGAAAATTGGTACTGCAAATCCAAAAGGTCTTCCCAGATAGCAGAGCCAAACAAAAAGCTCTTGTTATCTACAGGTGTTTGGCATACTTCAACTAGTGACCTAACCACAGGAAAAGTGTCTGAATCCTTTCCTGGGGCATTTAGGCGTTTGCCTGTAGAGCTATGCAACAGAAATACTGAGATCAGTCTGCATGAAACCGGAATGGAAGCGAATGTGTGTGCAAGCACCAGAAGAAACAATAAAGCAAGGGTTAAAAGAATGTCATGTGTTGATAAAACAAGGACACCGCTGACAGCAATAAAACTGGTAAACAGGGAGGAACGTGCTGTTCGCACCAAGACCAGGAGGCCTGTGCTCTGACACGGCCGCAGCAGAGAGGACTTGTCAGCGGGGGACTGGTGCTGTAAGACAGGAGGATGGCAAGCAGGCTGCAGAACGGCAGCACTGTCACTGCTCTCCTGCCCGCTCCAGCAGGAAGACAGGCTGCAGCGGTGATTCCCGAAACCCTGGAACAAAGACAAGGGGCAGGAGCCTTGCCGAGGAATTACAGAGGGTAATTAAGAATCACAGTAAGCAGGATTCTGAGGCAGAAGATCCTCCCGTAGTAACTGTTGACTCCTAACAAGGTTAAAAGACCTGTTCACAAACCGTTTCATTGTTACCCTCCCCATTCCACACAACAAGCAATCCAGACCGTTTGAACACACACGTGTTGGTGCTTGTGAGCACGTGCAACAGAGTAAGGGCCGAAATCAGTGTTGTTTAAAAAATAAAATCCCACTTCCCTTTCGTAAGGTTTCACATCGATTTTTGTTTCACTAAATTCTTGCAGAATTTAAGAAACCAGTTTAAATTTAGTTTTGCCTCTTTATTTTGTTAAACAGGAACCTCCTTCTACGTAATACTGGTATTACTCAACGCCAATCCCAAAACATGTCAATGCCTTGCAACTTGGACCTGATTCCCACTGACGGAGTTTGAATGAAGAAAAAAGGCTTGAATGATATTGAACTTCCACTCCCAAGGTCTCAGTTACGTGGTCTCAGCAACTGTTTGCAGCTACAGGTGCCCAGAGTCCAGCGCAGCCAGCAGGAATTAAGCAGGGAGCTGAACCCCGGTTACAATTAAAGCACCCTGAAAGAAAATCTGGTCTTTGCTCCAAGGGCACCATACTATTATGTTACTAGGGTTTTTTAATTTCACGATACCCAGTTTTACAGTTCTTTTGTCTGCTTCTCACCTCAAGTAGCTGCTCTTTTCCAGCTACACCACTCAGTAGGATAAAATACATTATTCCTCCTCAGAAACCTTACCTTGCTTATATCCTCAGACCACAGTAACAGTACTGCACCAGATAGAGGCAGCCCAAACCAGTTCTGCATCTCTCCCTGGTCTTAGTCAATTTGAGATCTTACACGTGAAAAACTAAATTCTTCCTTACTTAAGTGTTTTTGCTAACTTTCAGAAGAAACCATTAAGAAGCTACCAGAAGATTTAGTGGGTTTTAACCACATTATTATTTTTGATACGGACAAAAATTTAACTGCTTCAAAACATATATTTTTGATTCATTTATGAGGAAGATTACTTGGATTTTTAGGTAGCTTTTATTTCACTGATTATACTCATTTGTATCAGCAATGACCACAAACCCCCTTAATAAATACATTCACAAATACAAACGCAAAATCATTCCACAACTAAAAAACCCACAGTTGTATTGTTTAGATTTGGAATGTATTTGGGCTGGTTTATTAAAATAAGTAACTAGACATTAAAACTAGTGTTGGAAACAAGCAAATCGCATAAAAATTATATGATAAATTGCAGAAGGCAAAAAACCAACAGGATTGTTTAAAAAAAACCCAAACAACAGTATTATACATGGTGCACGATGTCATGTAACAGAAAAACTACTCACAAGTATGTAACCAAACTGTCATTGAAGTTCCAAAAGCAAACCATCAGTATGCTTATGCTAAGAAGAAACTATAAAAGACTCTCAAATACAAACTAATGAATATGTATATGAGTTGTTTTTCTCATGTCAATTCAATCTGGGTAGGGTGTTTTATTAAAAAAACAAATTAAGAAAAAGGCATTACAGAAATGCTCTTTTTCTAAGAGACATTGTAATAAGCCATTCAGGTGTTCAAGTGCCATTGCAAGCGTAAGTAATGCTTAATGAGGAGGCACTCAAATAACAGCACAATCTACTGTCAGAGGTTACCTCAACTCTTTCTGATTTTCCAGTGGGAGACAACTCATCAGTAACTGTTTTAAACAGTCTGCTATCAGATATGTACTGGGGAAAACTGTATTAGAATTGCTCTGTAAGCTTTAAAGACAAGTTTAGTATAAGCAGAGGGCTTCACGGTGACAGTCATTTTAGATTGCATAATTGTAATAACCTCCCTTTCACATTTTGAAAATGATATAAATATAGCAGGAAAAATAGCCACCTGTGGTCCAAAATGTCTTCATTACGATGTCTTCATTTTAGCAAACTAGCAAATGGACTTCTTTCAGATTCTGTCAAGGCGATCCCATTTTCTTTTTTTTTTTTTTTTTAAAAAAAAGGTAATTATTACTGACAGACTGCAACACTCCAGTGCTCTCCTAGAAAAAGAAAAATATTCAGCACAGGGAGCTATGTGACAACGCTCTGCCCTGTCCTGCCAACCCACACCTATGTACAGAAAAACCTGTGGATGCTCCATATCCATCATCCATTTGGATCTTTGTTGCTAAGACCGTACGAGTGCCACAAACTATGATGCTGCTTTAAAAAATTTAATTTATAAGAAGTGCCTTCAGAAGAAGTCTCTTTTCTAAAAGCATAGTAGAGGAAGACTTCATCAGTAAAGTAACAAACCTGGAATTAAAACAGAAGATGTTCTAGATTGAAAGTAAAAATAAAAAAAAGAAAAGAAAAAAGAAAGAAAAAAGAAAAAGCCTCAGCATTTTACTCAGAGTCTAGAATTGCTTCTGGAGCCTACTCAATAAAAATTGAACTTCAAAAATTAGCACTACAGTGATGCAAAAACATCATTACATAAGAACTCACAGACATGTTGTCGAACCCTGACTCCTTCTACCATCACTTGTGTGAATAGCTCAGCAGACCACAGCAGAACCTGCACACTGAGGAGAGCAAGCATGTCCCACCTATATCTTAACGCAGAATTTACATGACATAGCACTCACTTCCCTGATTCCTATAAAATAATTTTTGGTGAAGATTATTCATTTTTTTTCATGCTTCACTGTTCCAACAGCAAATAAATCAAAACCTCCTGGTATTTCAGGGATGGAAAAGTTAATTTACCATTTCAAGCTTTATTGGTAAAATATGCTAATAGAGAGATGTGACTACTATGACAGCTAGAAAAATATTTCCTAAAGCATCTAGTGTATACATAAATGCAAAAAACATTAATGCAATATGAATGTTTGAGTTGTATATACATTCATAATTACTGTTATAGAATTGCTGTTTAATAGTCTGCTTCTAAGTCTTAATCTGGCAGTACAGAGCAGCAAATATTGCCGGTATGTCTTTTCTGAGTTTAAAGGGTTAAACTAAACAACGCATCAATTATTTTGTATCTAATTCGCAACATGTCTCTGTTTGGGTTTTCTTTTGTTTTGTTTTTTTTTAAAAAGAAAAGCAACTCTCTTCCAGGCCAAGTACTTGGACAGTGATTTCTGCCATGTGGCTCATTACAATATTAATGGCATTCATGTAGCTTTATGGTCTGCAACGTTTCGAAACCACATACCACAGTTGTGCCTGCCTGAGTACAGAGAGCTCCCTTACAAATGTCAGTGGAAGGCACTACCCTCTCAAGGCTGTGCTTTTTTAACGTGACCTGATAATGATACACTGCAAAGAAAATGGAAATTTAAAATACATTTTATAATGCCGTACACTAAGAGAATTGTGGAATGACCCAAAGGACTTTCCATTCCTTGGAAATGAGCAGACTTAATTGGGAAGCATTTTTATATATCCTTTTTTTTGTCATTCCACTGATCCCAGGCTGCCTGGTTTACGAATTACTTGTAAAATATTTCATAACTAGCTTTACTTTGCTGAGATGATGAAGTCTCTGCAGGACACATAAGGAGACTTACATTATAAATAAACCTACTTAGAAAAGATAAAACCAAAACAAAATGCAAAACTAAGACCTGAAGCCACTTCTCATCCTTCAAGCGGGCCACTGTCAATGAATTTGGCTGTCCCAATACTTATTTAGATAAACATGATCATAAAGCTACCTTAATGCTTTCTCAACCCTGCTAAAATTGTGACACAAGCAGCAACAGGATCTCTAATTCTCCCTGCTACGGGCAACTGAATGAAGAGGAGAAGAAGATGGACAGTTTTCCTCTACTCTTCCAACCCTTTCATCAGGTTAGTAAGAGTAATATTACCCACAAAAGAGGAAGGCAGTTTTTTTTCTCTGAATTACAAAGGGGGGAAAAAGGAAGAGAGGAAGAGACTACCCCCTGTATGCATATCACCCATGCCACGTTCAAATTCTACTGGGAGTATGAACGTATAGCTTTAGCCTCCCAGAGGCAGAAACTCAGAGATTGATCTGTATTGTTCTGATCACCATTTTTAATTCTCTCTGCAACAAAGGAGCTAGCCCAAGCTGCCAGCAGACCCTTCTTCTGTTGACAGTTCATTCCTCACATCACCTAGCGTCACCTCGGTGCCATCAGCGTTAACAAACCCCAGGGTTCCTCTCCGCAGCCTACCAGAGGAACCAGAAGGCATTATCTGGTTAAATTCCTATTTCCTTCAAACATCACATTTAGATGAACACTGATAATACAATTACTGGATTCACGCTGCTCTGAAAATACATAAAAACTGTAATTCAATGCAACTGGCACTAAAATTATTCCCTTTCCTCTAGTCTAACTTTTGTTTTGTTAACTTACTGTTTTACCAATTTCATGTTGCTGGGAAACAGAACAAATGTTGCAGAAGAAATGCATGCCTCCTCCTCTTTGTCCACATAGGTTAGGGTAATTTTTTGTTTCTAAGAATTCTTAAAAACCATGAAGATTTACAGAGACTGTTTTCATGCTGTGTTTGTTGGCTCCAATAGATATTAGTGTGTAATTTTTTTCTCTGAATGTATCCTCTTTCTGCCAAGTGTTGTGTTTGTGAACATTATTAATTCGATTTACTTATTAATTTTCCATTTTTACCCTATTTGAATTGTTCATGGTATTTGGTTTGTTTATAAATACATTTTCATTACCTGTTACTAAAGCTATATTGGAGTATTAATGTACGTTTCATGGAATTGCTCTGCAGGTGAGGTCTTTGCATCTTTTCAGAGGACAAAGCAGAAGAAAATCTAAACTCAAGTTACCATTTCAGTACAACAAACACCCACAAGAACCACAGCTCTGCAAAGTAATGAGAGGCAAAGATGGTACAGAAGGCAATATCTTTTATTAAGCCAGCTGCAAAAGCTGGGAGGGAAGAGAAAGAGAAGCTTTCAGGCTACAGACAGACCTCTCTTGGCCATCAGAGTTGCTCAGTACTCTTTGATCTGTATTATTATTTACAACAGCTCTTTTTTATCTGGTTTAGCACAAACCTGGTAGGATATTTCGTACATTTACTGAAATCTGAGTAAACAAAATGCAAAATAAAGCAGAGTTTATGATAAATGTGAATACTAAGTAATCTTCAAAGCCAAGTTTTGTGACTCTAATGATGCTGTCATTGAGACAAATACTGCATTAACACTGTCGTGTGTACACAGCTCACCTGTTCGTTTGGATGGAATAATAGTACTTGGCTATTTTCATAGGCACTTTCCAGCATATTCACCTAAAAACCTGTAGTCGGGTGCCTTTAAACTTTATCTGTCTGGATTATCATTGCACTTGCTCCACACAGTACCACACAGCCTGCCAACAGAGCAGGTGGAGATAAAACTCCAGCGTAATTGCATTTTTTTTTTTGTTTGATACCAGTGGCAGGATTATCTGGAGTCCTCTGTTTTGCTTTTTGTGGACAAAACTGATTTATGCTTTTGTGATCTTTAGCAAAACTTACATTTAAAAAACACAGGGGAACATACAACAATCAAATATATTAGGGAAACCTCTCGTATTCTTCAATCTGCACCTTTCTAAATAAAATCTTGCCATATTTACTGGGCCAAGAGAGCCTTAGTTCTAATCATACTAACTCAACTGAATTAAGGATAAGACACTGAAAATAAACTAACTTGATTAAAGATAACCTCTTTTTTACCCTGGAGAAGCTGAAAATTTACAGCTTTAACAATATTTTCTAAAGAACAAAATTTCTTCTATCACAAAAAAAACCCATTTAAATGCAGAAAAATGTTTTAACAACACTAGAAAGGTAGGCCAACATGTCTTTTTTTAAGATGCTTTCAGCCATGCCAAACTTCATTAATCTGCTGGAACAAAAGAACCTTACAAAATGAGCCCTCTCAGTACTGCAACATGCCACAAAAGATCTTGTTTGGCAAGAAAGAGCCATGAGGAGTCTGAATGCTTGTTTCTTAAGCACAAATCACATCCACGACTTCATACCTTTGGATGCAAACATTGTTGACACTTCAGCATACTTCCACTCTACCTTGAGTCCAGACAGATGGGACAGAGCAGTCCCATTGCTCCAGGCATGACACTGAGTTTCCTGACACCTACTCATTTGTGCAAGGAAAACCAAAGCAAACTCCCAAACTTTGTTTGTTACAGTTCTGAGGTCCAAGTTGGACCCATAAAGGAAAACTCAGATCTGCCAACAGTTGCTGAACTCAGATGTTATAAAAAATATTGACTACTGTCCTTGTTAGCAGCAGTAAACAAATAAAAGGTTAGCCAGTTATAAAGTCACATTTATAACTTCTGAGCACCTCTTCTATGCTATTTTGAAAACATTTTGCTCTGTTGACTGATTTGCCTGTAAATATTCCTAGGAAAACCTTCATGAAAAATAACCAAGGCCTTTAGCATGAACTAGATCAACACATACGAGAGCATACGACCTGGTGTAACACCCCATAAAACAGGAAGGCCGGCAGCTTTATTTACCTAAGACAGTGATTCATGGTAATAGCTGATAGTAAATCAGCAAAATGTTTCTTTTCCAGACAGAACAAAATACAGGAAACTCCCTTCTTTCCTGCTGAAACACCACCAAATACATCAGGGCTCTGAGTAACAACCCCATCTGCTTTTCTCCTACACATACTTCTATGCAGAAGGAGCCTCTTCCACTCCAACACCCTTCCTCTCTGCACCTCACTGTAACTCTGCTCCTTCAATGTCGCTTGCTACCTGGTGTAAGCCTCGGCTTCTTAGGTAACAGAGCACAGGCATCTCTCTCAGCCTTCACCGTGATAAATCGTGAGGAAGCACGCCAGGCGGCAGGCGCCGGTTTCCTCGCCCGTGCACAGGGGATGCAGCGCCCACGTCACCTCTCCAGCCGCGCCGGCCCCGGGCTCGGCGGTGCAGCTCGTGCCAACAGCCGCACCGAGGTTTCAGTTGCTGTCTCTGACCAGCTACCAGAAGGTGTGAGATGCTACGGACAGCGGAGTACGCTTTTTCCCCTTATTGTGCCTGAGTGACCAAAGCAGGGAGAGGGAGGCGTATTACAGATCTGGTTGCACTGCCTGACAGGTTTTCGGCAAGCTACCACACCTGTCGCTTTTCTTAGCTTTTTAAGTGGGGACGTGGATTGGGCAAGATTGGGCAAGAAAGGCAGAAAGCGGGCCATCCTCTGTCTGCCAGAAAGGTGTTCAGAGAAGCACTAACCACTGCCACCAACACTCAAAGTAGGGCTACAGACATGCCTTCACACAGAGATAACGTCACGTATTAACATGAATCTTGCACGCGTGCTTTTTACACTTCCGTGCAAAAGCAAATTTCACACAGGCTGACTGCGAGGGCCTTAGTGGCCCCGGACCCGCCTCAGCTGGGAGCCCCAGACCCTGCCCATGGCTCCGGCAGCTGCGTTCACGCTCTGACCCGGGCACGCCGTCCTGGCATCAGCTACGCCACAGGTGAGCCTGTCTCCTGTCTCTTGCCCTGTCTCTTGGGTGGATCTCAGACCTACGTCACTTCATTTTCCAGTTAAAGAGATTAAACATAGTCAGCTGCCACTTCCCTCCTCCTTAAGAGAGAATATTAAAAAGACGGCAAATATCTCACACAGAATCTACTCTTAACCTGTACATAGCTTTGTTTTTTATTGTGACCAGAGAAGCTCCCTCTCTATTCCAGCTGGGGTAGCTATCTCTATGGCTGGTTTCCTAACATGAAAGAAAGTTGAAGAACAACAAATCAAAAGCTCTCTTTTATACTTAAGATCAAACCCAGGTTCCCCACTGCTTCACTGAAATATATGGCACTTTCTATCATGTGTTTCTTGGGTAAGTGTTGCTGCAGTACAGGTCTATAATTTAATACTCCCTGCTGACTACTAACACACTACTAGTACCCGTGACTGCTATTACATGCTGCTGTTGCAGTAGTTACCGTGCCAAAAAGACAATTCTCAAAAAAAATCTGATTGCACTCGGGAGGTTTAGCATCAAAACAGAGTCAGAAGGTTACAGAAAAAAAGGAGATGTGAGGAAACTCTTCAGTCTGACTGCTTCTTTTCCATGGACCAAAGTAATTTTCTGTAACTCACCTCCATATCTACAGTCAGATTTCAGTCTTTATGCCAGTTCTTTACAGTCTTTGCAATGGTCAGAATTAAAAAAGCACAGAATCATTTTTTTATTGCATGCTCCTGTGATGGTCTCAGTTTATAATCAATCTTTTGGGAACCCCTGAGCAGCAGCAAATTGTTCAAAAGACTCCCCAGGTCACGGCACAATTATTCCACACAGTGGTAGTATCCGATTAATCAGAGTAACTGAAAGCACTCAACAGCCAGCAGGGATTTTCTAATTAAGACTCTTCCAATGCAGTGAATCATTTTGCAAATCAAAATTTATTTTAAAAATAACTTAGCTGAAGCAAAATAGAAGGGGGGGGGGTATTTTTTTTTAAATCAAAAGTATATAAAAATTTGATTTCTAGAGCTTCCAAAGGTACAGCCCGCCCACTGTCTGGAATGAGAGGCCAGAAATAGTAATATTGAGATAAGATCAGAGGGTTCCCTAAGTAGCCATGTTACCTTTGGCAGTCACTTATGGCCCAATTTTGCAAGATCAGATTATGGTTCTGCTGGGTGACGCCCTAAGCTTGATATTCAGGAGATGGTGAACATCCGTCTGTACAGACATCTTCTCAGGACAGACAGCCACAACTCACACATAATTTCTGACAGTTTCAGCTGTATGGACATACATGCATATCACAACTATTGCTCCTTCTGCTATTACCTACACATACTCTAGCTTCTTTTACTGTTTCCTTTGCTCTTTGGACTTTATTATAAGCTCTTCCAACAACTTCAGGCAAAATGAAGAGTGACTGATACAGACATGTCAAAGGCTTCCAAATGCTGGGGAAGCACAATTCCAAATATTGATCCGTAATGCACAATACAAGCTCATATTGAGTTTAAAACTTAACTAAATAAACAAGGAAGAAGAAAAGAACAGTAAATTAGTTCAAGGCATAGCTAAGGAAACCACTCTAGAAATTAGAAGCATTATTGACATGAAGAAAATTGTTGTGGCAAAAAGCAAAGTTACATAGTCCTGACTAGTCTGAGCCTGGCCACTGTATATAATGAGAGACCAGAAATAGGTTCAGAAACTTTGTGGTGTCTGAGCACCTTCCATTCATTGCCCAAAGGATGTTGACACTGTCTTAAATGCACAAAAATTTATCCATGGCATCCATAGCTGATGGTGTACATGGATTTCACAGTTAATTTAGAGATTTAAAAAATAAAGGAGAGAAAGTGAGAGAGAAGGGAAATAGGAAAAACTCTGCCCCATGGTGACAGGGAGGGGCAGCAACAGGGTCTCAAGACAAATGTCCTCCCCTTGGTGTCCTTGCCAGCACAGGAGGTGGTGATGTTGAAGATGATGAGGCCGATGATGACTTTCACTATGCTTTTCCCTAGTAAGAATAATACTTTTCATCAGGACCCACTCAAATGCCCTGTCTCCCACACACGCTTATGACACTCAGCACTGCCTGCAGCACACCGCGTCACATGTAAGAGCTGCACATCCCTTGTTGCTAAGCTTTGTGTACATATATGACTGGGAGATGCTTATCAGATATTTAAATAGCTATTACCTACTTTGATATCCACTAAGTCTTGTTCTTCCCCCAGTGTTAAACTAAAGGCTACAAAACAAGAGCTTGGAGGAGGCAGGGGAAAGAAGGGGAGATTTTTTTCCGTTGGTGGCAATCACTTGTGTGTGTGTGTGAAATTAAAGATGTTAAACAAGTTTAATGATAAAAGTATGAAAGCTCAGGAGAAATGCTTGTGACATCAGATTAAACCAAGTGGTTAAAGCACCTGTTACTTAATAAGGCCAGGCACCAAAAAACCTCAGCACACTATCCCTATATGTTTGTCCCCAAGGTGTGGCAGTTCAATTCAAATGTCATCCCAGCACATGATGGCTGGTACTCCATTACCAGGTGCAAAAGACCATTTGAACATTAATTTGATTTTAATCTCAATAGAGGTGCTGACACTGAATAAGAGTGATCATTTAAAGCAGGTTTATGTAAATGAATGCAAGTTTGTGTGTAAACACGGCTTACAAATGATAACGTATAAATTAGCTAATATATTGCCTGAATAAGAAAAGACACTAGATAAAAGCTTTGCTCTTAGATATGAGAGATAATGTATTACGTAAATAATCTCAACTATTACTTAGCAAAGCAAAAATATGTATAAAGATGGATTGTGCTTTTTTTTTTTTTTTTTTTTTATTTAACAGGAAGGCTGGCCTTTTGGGATAATTTGGTATCTCTCCCAGAAAACCCATCTTTAAAAGATGACTAGATAAAGAGATTTCATTTGTTGCACAGCAAAAGTATGTTCTTCTTTAGTGTGCTTGCATAAGTCTGTGGGAAAGCTAAACACATCAACTCCATGTCTAAAATAAGATATTTGATAAATTCTATTCATTAAAAGCTATCAAGCAAACAAAAAATACTTTATTTAAAGAGCTGCTGCTACCTTATATTGATCATGCTGTACTTTATGCTACACAGAGCCATTTATTTGTGCTATGATTATGTGTAGAATCAGTTCACGTTCAGGCTATTCTTATTGCTTGGGTTTACCTGTTCTTTCTACCCTGCAGCAACATAAGATAGCCATCTCACCCCGAGTTGCCACACCAGCCTCAGAGATAATCTACTTTCGCACTAGAGCTGGATATACCGCACAGAAAGCCTATAGATTCCGTTTTCAACAATTTAAAAAAAGAGTGATCTCATTCTTCCAGACTAGTGTTATTGAATAGATATGACGATACAATATATGAAGAAGGCTTTGACCGAAGACTGAAGCAGACTTAAAGCCTGCCTGTCTCCCAGTCCACAGGGAAGCCTTGCAGACAGCCTGCAAGCAGCCTAACTCACCATAATTCATCTAGGGACACACCTGAACCAGGTCTCCCTCCACCCTTCTGAACAAAAATCAAAGACATTTTCTTTCAGATATCAGATTCTCAGGACTGCGGAGTTACCTGCTCTCTGAAAATAGCAGAATGTATGGACAGAGACTGTTAACAACACCTCATCAGTGATGCTAAGATACATGTAATTGTAGCATTATTAACAGACTACTATGCAAATAGCTACCATCTTTACATGATATTAAATGAAGACAAGACCACTTACTAGCAGCATATATAGATACCAGAGGCTCTAGGGCTCTATTTGCTCTTCCTAGACATTTCCTCATATAATTTGTTTTAGACCCTATCACATGGTCTTTCACCATGTAACCTGCGTTTTCGGTCGCAAAGGAATCATATCTGATTGTTGTATTAGCCCCTGCGGATATAAGGTATTCCGAGACAGCTATTTATTCAGATCTGTTGACATTGTGCTCTTATGAAATTACTGGAGAAACAGAATCCAAAGAGTAGCTCAGTGTTTTTCAGCTCCTTTGGAACCTGAAGTGCAATTTTACTTTCTTAAATGCTTAAAATAACCAAAATAGGTCTCCAGAGGCTGGTACCACATCACGCAGTATCAGCCTTTGCCAACTGCATGGGTGTTTTAGTATCTCCTTTAACCAGATTCTTTTCTTCTGCTGACTGTGTTTTAAAAACTGAATAAAACAAAAGGATATCTTTGCTGTCCTATTACAGAGGCTTGTTACAGTGAGAAAATTTTTAGTGTGGTGGCAAATTATTTCCTTTTTCAGATTGAATTGCAGACATAGGATACTGAACTTAGCCAAATCTAGCATGAACACTGGAGAACTGGATGAAAATAAGGATAATAGATAAAAAATTTTATAAGTGAAGTAAAAGAACATTCTGTAATACACTATTGAGTTCTGAAGCTTTTTTGGTAATTACTATAGTAATTCTGCTGACCTGTACATGATGTTCTTTGCAGTGTTCCCTTTTTCTATTAACACATCAATGTTTGGGTGAAGCAGGCAAAGTAAGATATATGTATCTTTTAAAGCATGTGCTCCAAAAAAATATGGACATGTTACAGAGCAGTGCATGTGGCAACATCCCACTATAATTGCCTGATGACTAGTAGTCATATACACGGTGCTACTGTACACATACGTGTAGTTTCCCAGATTTAACCTACACAAGGTTAAATCGTGGAGACACGATGTATCTGCAAAAAACAGATGCATGCTACATCCAGCCATCACAGGGTATTTGCACACTCCAAACAAAATAGGATGAATGCTTCTCTTTCTGTGGTGGGAGTACATGTAGCAAACAAAGGGCAATCAAACAGGGCAGGTGGTGCAGCTGTTTCGCCCAGGAAAGACAGAAGCAGTGGGAAGGCAGGCAAGATTGGTGAATTTGGAGCTGGCCTGCTTCCTTTGGTGGCCATATGCCTTGGGTAAGTGGGAGTTTACTGAGGCTGCTCTGAGTGTTTGCTAAGTGACTGCTCTGGAGCATGTGAGAGGGTGGGATGTGAAGAGGTCTGCAAGGTGGTCCCTTGATCCTGACAAGGGGGCTGAGACTACCCGGGGCGGAGGTGACAACAGGACAAAAGGCAGAAGCCAAATAACGAGAGGAGCGTAGTGAACAGGGGCAGCCAAGAGAGATGGAAGAGTGCACTGGGAGCCTGCGCTGGCAAAGGTACAGATGAGCTTGCTTCTCCACACATGCTCGCTCAGACATGCATGCACTCACTCCTCAGTTTATCTCATAATGGCTACGTCTTGCTTCACTGCTAAGCATCTTAAAAAGGGTACAGTACAGTACAGTAGGAGGACAGCAATCTTAACCACTGAAGCAAAAGACAAGCTAAACTAATAAAACTTTTAAAAAACTAACATGTTAAGCTCAAGGTGCCAGTCAAAGTCCAGGAAGAGATAGTGCTACCGGCTGGAGTGCAGCACGTGTGAGCACCTATTCAGGGACAGGATTTTTCTGTGCATGTGTGTGTACAGTACAAGGAATTCCTGGCCCTCATCCTCTTCAGGTGGGAATGGCTAAACTGGAACAGCTAGGAGAAATAAAAAGGTCCCAGATGAGGCCTACAGGGACACTGCTGCATAGTCTCATCTCCACTGCAGCAGCTCTTGTGCTGAAGATGCGAGTCTCAGGGAAAGAGAGCACCCATCTGGGCATGATGGGTACTGTCATCCAGTATGCAAGAGTGTCCTCTTGCATACTGGATGCGCCTGCAGTAGGAAGGACTCCAAGGACAGGAAGCAGCAGTGGCAGGAGGTTGCTTTAAGAGGCACAGAGCTAGCTGGCTTTGAGACATCGGAGAGGAAGGACTGAATGGTAACTTGCCCGTCAGGTGCAAACGGAGCGAACCTCCTGGGATCTCCCATTAGCTCACAAGGAGGAACAGGGTCAATGGTCAGTCTGTACCAGTACTGGTGACACAGTGAAGTGTCGGAGGGATGTTCTGGAGGATCAATTCAGGTGATCAACCAGGATACTGAAGCCCAGGGCCTTCATAACCATTGTCATTAAGAGACTTACTAAGAGCTCCACACGCTAAGGGCAGGCAGAGATCTGGCGTCTCAATGCATGAATGAGATGGCGATGCTGAGAAGGAGGTTAAGAAATGGGGTACCTTTCAGACAAGACAGACCTGTAAAAGAGGGACAGGCTGGCTGTACCTTAACCAAACTGGAGTCAGGCTGAAAATTGCAGGAAAACATTTGAACTAAAAGCTGGGGAAAGCCAAAAGGCACAAAGGAGCACCTGATTTAGACTGACAACAGTCCCAAAGGGGTGGTAGCTAATGCTCCTCTGAAAAGGCTAAGGGAAATAAACAGCCTATTAAAACAAATAGGAAAGGCAAATCAGACTACCCTCTCTGTTCTAGATACTCCTTAAAACTAGGTATTAAATTGAAACAACAACAACAAACACCCTACCTCAATATTTTCCACTTTTTCCAATTAATTCAGGCAATAGCAGTAGAAAACGTATTTTAGTCCCTTGCATGACTGACTTTGTTGTTTGTTCTACAGTATCAGAGAAATGATCCAGTTATGCCATAAGAAATACAGATATACAACCAAAGTAAGACTTACTGGAGTCTGAACACAAGCCAAGTGACACAAGGTATGTAACGAAAGATACCAGAGGTTACAGGAGAAGCAAGATCACTTCATATTTTATCAGTCTTCTGGAAGAAATTGTTGAGTTGTTGCATGGAATTGCTTTGACAGACAAGACAGTAGGTCAAAGGTGGTAGAAATAAGCAGACTAAAAACAAAGTTTCTGTCCCCCAAAAAATTATAGGCTTTTTTTTCCCCCAAGAGAACTGGCAGAACAGAAGGAGGACCACATTTGTCAGGAAGTAAGCCAGACTATTCATGATGGAGAAGAATGTAAATTACAGTGTGGAATATCATAGTTAATAAAGCATTTAAAAAGGCAGCCCTCCATAGCAATCTCCCAGTAATCTCCAACAACAGCAAAAGACCATGAGCAGAGAGTAACACAATTAGAGCTCTCCCTGCCATCACCATTTCAGCTTCACTACTGCTTTTGTTACTACCATAATTGCCATTTGCATTGTCTGGCTGATCTAATGCCTTACCATGAGAGGTTACGTGATTTCTTATCCAGCCAGCCTTCCAATCCAGGATATTCTCCTTACTGCAATGTTTCTATGGAAGCTTGCTGACTACAAGGCACCAGTTCTTGTCGCTGCTTCCAGCTGCTAAATCTAATTTAAAGAGGCTAAAAATAAAAAAGGCTTACATGTAACAGTACTGTTCAGAAAGCAAGAGGCTGTACTTCCTACAGGGATAGCATTTAATCAGCTGTGACATGAAGAGAGGTACAATACAATAATTGTTTCACTGGCATTTCTGCCACTTGCAAACTTTCTAGCAGTACCTAGCCCACTCTCAGAACATTTTTGAGAACTCCTTCCTTGTCAGATATTGAGAGAGCAAGTATAGGAAACATAACACAAAGAAGTCCCAAGAACAGGACTTCCAGTTCAGCTGTTGCCCTAGTGACCACCTATACTGGACACCCAAGAATGCAGAGTCATTTACAAATTCTGTGATGGGCTGCGGGTATGCGGGGCAGCAATCAAAAGAAGTACAGCAGGAAAACAAAACGTTATCTTGATCATTTGGGAATTTTTCCTTAAATATATACAGGATGTATGTAAAATCCACTTTTGTTTTTCTCTGCAAATCACTTCACATTGATATGCCCACTAGTACACATACAATCTACTGTATGACCTCAGAGCCTCAGAAGTGCAGTTTGTAGCTTACGTTAGCAAATGTGATTACAGGCTTGCCTCCATGAAGACAAAGGAGCAGAGAGGCACGACAGCAGGCAGGGGAACCCCAATGACCTACTCAGAGAAAGAAGCCCCTGCCCCAGCCCCTCCTCAGGCTGTCGCAGGGGAGCCTCAGCCCCATGGGCCAAGGGTGGTCCTCATCCATCAGTCTGTGGGAAAGGCTCTCCAGGTCTCCTTTCAGACTGAGGGAGTTTAGCCCCGGGGTAAGGGAGTCATTGTGGGATGCAGGGAATGAGCATTTGGGGATTGTACAAAATGTATTATCGGATGTTTATGGTAGGGGGAAAAAGGTGGGTAAAGGAAGAGTTCAGGGTGGTTTGGGGAGGAACAAGTGTGGGAAACTAGAGGAAAAAGGGTATAAAAACCATCTATAAAGTGGCATTTGGTCAGTACGCTTGTCTGGTCATGCCCTGCACCTGATCAGCACAGTCTATCCCATCTTCTCATTAAACTCCATTTCCAACTCTTCTCATGGGTGAGAGACTCTTTATTCCATGGGTCTGTGTGCATTCGGAGGTCCAAGTGCAGTAACTGGAGTAAGACCACGCAATGTCAGGGCCCACATATCAGGGTGGCAACAGCTGGAGAGATTGGAGAGTGTGCATTTGTGTGGGTATGTATGTTGGTGTGTAACCACTACTGAACATCAAGCCAGATGAGCCAGCAAGTAGGATAAGATGCTTAGGAGGCAAGTGCTGGTGTGGCTCTAAGTCTGGGACGGATAACCTGGGGGGACAAGAGGACTCTGAAAGTTGACTAGTGAAGGACCAGAAGGTCCAAGACAGCTACTGGAGAGACCTTGGGGTTTGGAGGTCAGCTACTGCCAAGGTCATAGTTCCAGGCCAGCAACTGGAGAGACCTGTCTACATCTGCATGTCAGTGTGTGAGGCAACTGGGAGACCAGAGGATCCTGGGCCAGCTACTGCATAGACTGTGTGTCTAAGATCAGCTACTATGGAGGGATCCATACTAATGTGTATATATATATATATATATGCGTATGTATTTTATATTACTGGGCTTTCATCCTGAGCAGCCAGAGAGGGGAAGAGGACAAGGTCATTGGTGCTCTTTGTGTTTGCATGAGTGCTGCATTTTCTTTCTGTGTCAGTCTGTGTGGCTGCTCGTGTATATATGTACATATGTATTGTGTGCACTTGTGCTTCTTGGGAATGTGTGCTCAGCCTTTCTATGGCTGGACCTGAGGACACAGAGCTGCAGCAGGCTCACCTCTTATCAGCCTATGGGATTCAACAGCACCTAAACGCTTACCAGCATCTTTTCTGGGGATGAGTGGGAGAAAAGTACACGATTTCCTCATTCTTGAAAAATGTTCCCAATAAGTGGCAAACTTACTTTTTCAACACCACACAAATAAGAAATTCATTGTTAAAGATGAACAGAAAAGCATAAAAACCTCATTTATGGCGCCTACTTGATAGCAAGCCAATAAATTACATCTGTAACAGAACTAACACCATTTAAAATTCTTCCTAAGTGCTTGGGTTCATTCATGCCTGCAATGCTAACTTACTGTCCATAATATCCTGTGGTGGGTTGACCCTGGCTGGGTGCCCACCAGAGCTGCTCTATCACTCCCCTTCTCAACTGGACAGGGGAGAGAAAATATAACGAAAAACTTGTGGGTTGAAATAAGGACAGGGAGAGATCACTCGGCAATTACCATCATGAGCAAAACAGGTTCGACTTGGGGAAAATGAGTTTAATTTATTACCAATCAAAACTGAGTAGGGTAATGAGAAATAAAACCAAATCTTAAAAACACCTTGCCCCCACCCCTCCCTTCTTGCCAGGCTCAACTTCACTCCCAATTTTCTCTACCTCCTCCACCCAAGCAGCGCAGCGGGACAGGGAATGGGGGTTGGGTCAGTTCATCACACATCATCTCTGCTGCTCCTTCCTCTTCAGGGGAAGGACTCCTCATGCTCTTTCCCTGCTCCAGCATGGGGTCCCTCCCACAGGAGACAGTCCTCCATGAACTTCTCCAACGTGGGTCCTTGCCATGGGCTAGAGTACTTAATGAACTGCTCCAGTGTGTGTCCCTTCCACAGGGTGCGGTCCTTCAGGAGCAGACTGCTCCAGCATGTATCCCCCACAGGTCACAAGTCCTGCCAGCAAACCTGCTCCAGCGTGTGCTCCTCTTTCTCCACAGGTCCACAGGCGCTGGCAGGAGCCTGCTCCAGCATGGGCTTCCCATGGGGTCACAGCCTCCTTTGAGCATCCACCTGCTCGGGTGTGGGGTCCTCCACAGGCTGCAGGTGGATATCTGCTCCACCGTTAACAACCATGGGCTGCAGGGGGACAGCCTGCCTCACCATGGTCTTTACCACGGGCTGCAGGGGAATCTCTGCTCTGGCACCTGGAGCACCTCCTGCCCCTCCTTCTCCACCGACCTTGGTGTCTGCATAATCATTCCTCTCACATATTCTCACTTCTCTCCCTGGCTGCAGTTACACAGCAGTTTTTTTCTCCTTGATAAATACTTTATCACAGAGGTGCTGCCACCATTGCTGATGCTCTCGGCCTTGGCCAGCAGTGGGTCCATCTTGGAGCTGGGTGGTGTTGGCTCTATTGAACACAGGAGAAGCTTCTAGCAGCTTCTCACAGAAGCCACCCCTGTAGCTCCCCCACCCCCGCTACCAAAACCTTGCCACGCAAACCCAATACAATCCAATACAAAATCTTGATGTATCGAAACTTTCACTGAAGTTCAAACCAGTCAGTGATATACACACCAGCTGGCGTTTGAGCAAATGTAACTCACAACAAAAGGAAAACATGACATCTAGTCACTTAGTTAAACAGTTCTGGTTCATAGCTGCCATGAAAGTGTTCACACAGGGACTACAGACAGTAAAATGACTGGTATCACTCCGTTTCACCCTAAATAGGGATCAGTTTAACATCCTCAACACACACGATGTTTAAAGACATCGGCTAACCCCGCAGCACGTGTCTGAGGAACACTCTAACATACAGTATCCCCAGAGTATCAGGCACATCATTGCATTTCAGGCATAAATCACTGCATCCCACACATTTCCAGGCTGGGTAAATCGCTGTTTTCCCAATGCCTCTCTTTTAAACGGCGGCGGTGCTACCCGAGTACCCCTCAGCCAAAGCCAGACAAGGCGCCTCTGCTGAAGCACAGGAAGAAGAGCGGTCTCCATAGCAACGGGGACCGCAGAGGCTCTCACAACCCCTCCTCTTCACCCACTCCCCAAACTCATTTTTTTCTTCCAGAGAGAATTGCTTAGTAGTTCACCTGAAAATGCATAAAAAGCAAAAGCATAATATTTATTCCAGACAGACTTTATCAAGGGTGCAACCTGAACTGGACTTAATGCTGCAGGGTCTGTCATTCCTTGGAACCACCCATACAAAAATGCAGGGGAAAATTATTACTGTAATGTTATGATACTGTCATAAGTTATTACTATGCAATTATTATTACATGCAAATATTACCACTCATATCGTTACATTCGCCTGATGCTTCTTAGTAGAATTGATTTTCAGTCACTTTTTGCTTTTCCAACTTCAACTATTCAAGCTAATCAGCAATGAAGTTAATCTATGCAAAGTGCCTGGTTTAGAAGATTTCATCTAAACCAGTTCCAGTTTTTCGAAGAGTGACACCTGTAGAAACAAAACATCAACAAAACACCATCCCCAGACCTTTTTTTTCCCCCCTCAGATGGTTCTACCCTTTTTGGGGGCAGGGCTACAAATTTTTGCTGGAGCTGTTGCAGATGTGCCCCTTGTTCTTTTAGAATTCCCTCAGTCTAGCATTTAATCGTGTACCTGCAGTATTTTTTACTGCAAGATTCCCTGCTTCGTTCTTTATGGAAGATGCCTGTATCAAACTCCACTGGTAGCTATTCCAAGATACGAGGATTTATTCCTTATGCTAGTATACATTTGCCTTTACAAACATGTTACCTAGACTGACAGTTACTTTAGGATTGTATCTGAGGAGGGATCTATCCCTCCATAAATTAGGTGATGTAACAATTCCATTTTACATCTCTGCGCACAGATGTCAAGGCAGGGAGACAAAAATCAGTTTCAAGGGCAGGGAGAGGCTGGAGCCAAAGAGCTCACGGGAAATCCTCAGGAAAAGGAGCAAGCCTGAAGCCTTGCCTCTTCTGGTCCTGCAGGACACTGGGAAGGCTCACTTTTCACTTGGAAATCTGGTATCTGTTTCAAAGCACACTGTTTTCTTTCAAAGGACACCTCCCTTTGATACCATCACAGCGTGGTTAGAAACCAGGAGGTAACCAATCTAACACACAGCTTCCAAAAAAGTGCTATAACCACTAGAGTTCAAACTGTATCAGAGCATTCTCAGCCCTTCCAGTGAAATTTCTTTCTGTACAAGACAGATTTGAAAAGACAAATGAGCAAGTAACCAAGAGCCTCATTCCCCAAATTCTAATGAAGGCACTGATCTACAAGGTCTGGGAAAGTTTCCTGCATTTGGGATTATTTGGGAATTTTTCTGTGCATTTTTTACTAACAGTAAGATGCGTATTCCATCCGGGGAATAGACACTGGCACCGAGAACATCTCTTTCTCATTATAATTTTCCTCAATTGTCTAGTGTGGGGGTTTTTTCCTAAATGTCTGAAAAGAATGATTTTTTTTAAAGAAGAAACTCATGCAGTTTTAGCTGCATGGCTAACATGGAAGTTGTGAAAACAGACTCTAACCACCTCAGGAGCACTTGCAGACTCTCAGACCTGGGAAATATGAAACAAATAGAAACTACAAACCATCATAATGGGATATAATCTTGCCCAAGCCTAACATGACACGAACATTCAGCTACACCCATGCTACAGTCAGTAAAATCACAACTCATACAAGCTTCCCCATTTAACTGCAGTTAATGTTATGTAAATTTGTATGTAAATAAGTGAGCTGTGGAAAAATCCATCTTAAGAGTGACAGAGCCCATATCCCTCATCTCCCTCAAAACTGTTATTCCTGGTCTTCCTTTCCGTTCTCCTGAGAATAACAGAAGGTGCTATTGTCCATTGCATTTCACCCATCAATTTTATCTCCCTTTCAGGCTAAGCGCACTGTGCGTGCTGGCTTACAGGTGCTCTTTGGAGAGCCTCTTCTTCATTTCCAAGATCTCCTCCCACTGCTTGCACTCAACTGAAAGCAGCTGCAGCCACCTCCAGCGACCTCTCCCCGCCAAAGCTCACAACTAGTACTCCCTCTTCCTTCTGTCAAAGGTCTGGTTGCTGTGCTAAGTAATTAGTCTCTGCAGATTGATTACCTCTAATGGCAAGAGAAAAACATCTTTTGTAGAGCAATATTGCTCTATTCCTATATTTGCTGCAAATCTGATCTCAAGAATCTTCTTTGATAAAAAGGAAGCTATTAAAAATTTAATCGCTTTGAAAAGGAGACCTATGTCATCCCAAGCTTTTTTTTTTTTTAATAAGTGTCTTTGATTTGCCATTCATTAGTTAAGTTTTCACCTATTTAAGTCATTGTCCACATGTATCCTTTTTCAAACTAGCGACAGCCACAAGAGTAAAAGCAGTAACTCCGTATTCTTCTGAATCAAATAGCTAATCTTTTTCCAGTTACCATGTTCAAATACTCTACTGTTTATTAATTTTTGAATAGCAGCCAAGAATATACTAGAGCTTTTTGCTGTTTTCATGCTGGGGGAGGAAGTGGAGGGAAGAAATAATCTGAATTAAAAAGTACTATAAATTTCTGGTTACAGATTTAAATTCTTAAATCCAATTAAAAACAACATATAAACTTTGCTCTACCCTTTTGACCTCAGACTGAAAGATCTGAAGCCTCTATTTCTTATGACTGCGAGTTTGTGATGAGTAACACCAACAGCATTGGTGATCCCCCTTTGCAGCCTGGCTGCTCTGCTGTGAATTACTGAAACATACTGCAGTGCTAGCTGCAGTCCTACCGTGCTGTAGTTAATCCTCACAGCATGCTCTGTATATTAGAAGCCCAAACAGCCTGAGATATGCCCCAAAAAATGGAAGAGTGAGGTCACTGCATAAGGTCCACCACACTTTACGGTCTTCACGATGAGAGAACAAACGAGAGAAAATCTAGAATGCATCCAGTTTACACAGGTCTCAGAAGGGGAAGAATGGAAAACAAAAACCAAGAAACACTTTCCTAGCGTAATATCACAAAGTTGCTGCACAGCATGCCTCTACAATGGCGCAAGTTTCTTTACCTTAGGGTCCTCTTACCTGTAAAGCCAATGCAGATACATCTGCACAGCCAGATGTAGCCCCCAGTCCATTAGTCACCATGGAAGAAGCCAGCAGAGTCTCACTTTCCTGGCCCACTGATCTCAGTCAATCTTCACTGCAGTAGCAGGCAACAAAAACTGGTGTCCCCCTGAAGGGCTCATGAACTTCCTGGTTTCTGTACTTGCCCTGGGAGAACAAGCCCTAACCATACGTGGCAAAGGTACAGAGTCATGGGGACAACCATCAGTGGCCTGCACTGCTCTGGGACACGCTGACCATTATGATCATAACAAATCATACAAAAGCTGAAGCCTAACTGTTCTCCAGTAAGAGGAACCAACTTCCCATGGACATGAGAACACTACAAATTTTCCTTCTCTACCATTCCAATGGTACTTGTCAGTCCTCTTCCAAATAAATCCCTATACAATCAGTGCAACTCATCAAATCTCCATTTTTGATTTTAAAGAAGGAAAAAAAAAAATCCCAAGCAGAGCTTTACTCCTGCTCAAAGAAGAGCAACTTTAGAAACTCCATGAAAAACTGTGCTTTTGTTATGAATTTGTATCACAGATGGCACTCTGCTACTAGGGCATAGGTGGCAGAACAACACTATGAAGTGGACAGACTCAGAAGACTCTGAAACAAGAACCCAGAGACAGGCAAACAGGGTAACATGCCAAAAAAAAATCATGAGAATGGAGAATATGGTCTCCATCTTCAAAACTTTAGTAATTTGACAGGGCAGTAGTTCTAAACCTGAATTTTATAACATACTTCTTTTTATCAACGTCACATGAACAACACTATCCCTTAAATAGTAACCATTTGATTTTGCCAGCTAAGGACCCTAGCCAGTATTACCGTGAGTGCAAATCATCGTTCATTTCCACAGGTAATCCTGATTTCATCATCTTAGCCACATCCATTTGGAGGCATAGGTGGACAGAACTGGCCTGAAACACAGGTTAAACTAAACAGTTCCTACAGTTCTTACAAGGCAGCAAAACATTATCTAACCAGAGTCAGGCAGAATACACAGGGAACCACAGAGCAGATAGATCCATGCAGGATTAGTGGAAGTGAAGCAATCAATCTCAAAGCAAATCTCTACCATTCTTGCTCTTCCATTGATGACTTCTACATCCTTTCAGAAACAAGTTCAGATATGCAAAGCTCGAATCTCTACACCTTTTACCATACAGCATTAAGTCAATTGAAGGGAATCAGTACTGACCACATGTCATAGAATCATAGAATTGTTAAGGTTGGAAAAGACCTCCGAGATCATCTAGTCCAACTGTCAACCCAACACCACCATACCTACTAAATGTGTTGCTTCTCACATTATACTGCTCTCATCTGCGTCGTTCCAGTGGCCAGTAACATCAGTTAGTTCTTCCCAGTGGTGCCTTTTACTTTCCCTCCTATTTAAGGTGATGAAAGTTGCTGCATTACACACAGAAATTCAACACGTTAGCTTTCCTTTTGCTAAGCCAATTAGTTGAGGGGTCCAAAAAACAGTCATTCACATGACAGAGCTGACAGAAGCAGCATAATTATTTTGGCTTCTGTTGTCCTATAGTAACTTTTCATGGAAACAACACATTTAATCACACTGTACCTGCACAGCTATGGCCTAAGCAGACTATTGAGCGCAACTCACCTGACCCCACACTGGAAACGCATCTCTACACATGCACTTGTCATTCCAGAGTTCTTGAGGCACCCGCTCTCTTGATTTCGGGGAGTACCAAGTACTTGTGTACTTGGTACTTGTGTACTGCACTGCAGTGGTGCAGCCCCCCTGGGCCACTCTGAGATCTCAGGGTAAGCCCTATTGTGCTGTTCTCTTGGTCACAAATGCAGTGACTTGGCATCCAGCAGGCTCTGTCCACAGCTGGGCCATCTAATGCCTGAATGGTACATCAGGACCACTCTGAGGTCTCAGGATAAGCCCTACTGTGCTGTTGTCTTGGTCATAAGTACAGTGACTTGGGTGTCAAGCATTCCCTGTCCACACCTGAGCCATCTGCTGCCTGAATTGTATACCAGAATGACTCAGCACGAATTGTGGCCAGAATGTAAAATACTGACCAAAATCAATCATCCTGAGATCCTATAAATAGCAATCCAAAAGGGAGACCTTCTGAGCTCTCCGGGACTGCAGTGGATGTGTGACCCAGTATCTCCCCCTGAGCTGGGACGCCTCTTGGGGTAAATTCCGTGAGGATTGAAGGATCATCTGTCGACAATTTCGCAGGGACCCACAGGTCTGATTTTGTGAAGTTCACCGACTGTCCATTGATGAATGCCGGCACATAAAAGCAAGTAAAAAAAAAAACCTCACAGAAAGGGAAATTTTAATCACAAGTTAACCTCATGGCAGGGGGGTGCAATTTGACTCAGAAATGTTTGTCTGTGGGTATGTGCAATTTGATTTAGATCTGTTTGTCAGTCTGTGTGTGATTTGATTTAAACCCCACCTGTGTGTGCAACCCTGCTGTAAGTTTTGGATGACCCTTGCCATTCTCGAATCTTTAACTAAGTTGCTATTTTGATTGTAACAAATTCCATTGAACTGCTCTGTTAAATTGGCTGATGCTTAAAGCGCTGTTAAGAATTCTACAACCTAATTCTATGATCCATCTCAAAAATACTAGTAAATCCTAAATTGCTGCTAAACCAAAGCCAAGTAAAAAAAAATCATATACGCGACACATGGATCAGAAAAGGAAAGTGGTAACGAGAGGCATGGGTCTCTTCCTAGTTCTTCGGCTGATGCTCAGCGCGCTTGTATTTTTTTCTGTAACATGTTCCACACTCCCTGATCCAAGTACAGTTCAAGCAGTGGAACGAGAAACACCAGCAGCAAGCACCAGTGGCAAGCGTTTTCACTGGTTTATTCTAGCCCTGCCCTGAGTTGATAGCTTACAGGCTAGGAAATGCCATTACTATGAGAACTGCCATTACTAGCCATGGAGCTGCACAGTAAGACAGCATTAACAAAGCCTTCTAGTCTCATACATACTTCGTACCTCACCGTAAGCATTTGGTACATAAGTTCATCAACACGTGCAAAGAATTTAAAGCTCCCCGGATGAATTCCCCAGTTCATGCGCTCAGCTAAGCATCACAGACAGAAATGGCTTGCAAGTCTTGCATATACTGCAAGTCTTTCCTCCATAGAGGCAAACCGAGCTGCTGATCAGGAGAACTAAATTGACCAAATCCCTCCCTCTACGGCCTCCTGTCTTGTGCTGAAACGTCGTGGTAGGCTACAGCCAAAGGAGTGCGTAACGGGGAGTACCAGTTGCGTTCAAAGTACAGAGATGCAGATTTACCCTGTTTTATTCCTCAGTCCTTGAAAATTAAAATCATAGGTAGTCTGCTAAGCCAGAACTTCCACACAAGCAGAGGAAGAGCAACAGTAGGAAATTTGTGCAAACAGACTCAAAGCCACATGAACAGCTATTTAAAACTACAGTGTTTAAGCTATATAGCTTCATTATAGCTTCACTATACCTTCATTAACTCAGTAACTCATGTCCAAGTTATCTGAAGGACTTTCATCTCTAACTGCCCTAAATTATACATGATTAGTAGACTAATAATTATGTTTTGTCCATTCTAAACATGGAATAATCTGATTCTTTACAAAATCAGAAATTTTTAACAATGAAAACTTTCTACAAGTTAGGACAAAGAACAACAGGAAAAAATCTGCCAATTAGCAAGCCTCTTCTTGATACTTCTGGTTGGTTCTAGCAGTGAGATCCTCCAACGTACGTGTTAAGGTCACATCTAGGTTCAAGCTTTGGCAAGCTTGTCACAACTACATAATCCCTTTTAAAGAGAAACAAAAATTCTATAATCTAGTATCATTGTTATTGCTACCTAAAATAAATAAATAAATAGAGGATGTGCTTTCAATGTATTGTAAAGTAACCATAAAGAAGAACAGTTTGACTCTTTCTTGCCCTTAGCAGGTTATCATGAAACACGCTCCATAGCACTGTCCTTTCACAACACAGGGAAAACTAACACAATAATTTCTCCTACTGCTACAAGTCTCCCCACAGGTCTCAAATAAGGGTCTTAAATGGGAGAGAAAAACATAGTGTACATGTCTCTCACAACTGACTATCACTATCACATTTTCCTACGCAGCAGGAACCCAAATGAAATTCGCAACCCCAACTGTGATTCTCCCCTCTTGTAGGACCTGGACCTCTCCGTGCTGTAGACTGCTGCTTATGTCAGACCCCAGTATTCATTACCAAGCCTGAGGCATATACGTTTGTTCCTTTTCAAGCTGAAAGCAGAAATAATTTCTTCCTTTTAAAAGGGTAGTGCTATTTTATCCAATAGCAAAGTGGCTTGGCCACTGACGTGGGATGTACGAGCTGCACATCCTCCTAAACCAGAAAGGATTCAAACCCACATATGCTACCTCTGAGGAGAGTGCCCCCTATCTCATGCTTTAGGAGGAAGGATAGTCCTAATTCCCCTCAAAGGGTTTCCCCTCTGCAGAGAGGAACCTGAGGCTCACTGGACCAAGGAACTGCTGTTCTGTAGCTCAGCTGAAGGGTTTACCTGAGGGGAAAAGAACTGGATGCCACTCATGCTCTACAGACCATGGCAGAGAACAAATGAAGAGGAAAATTTAATTAACGGTGTTTGTGCAAGCACAAGTGTGAGGTAAATATCAAGTCGTTCTCCCCTGCTGATACACAGACAGCGCGCAGCATGTGCACAAGCAAAACTTCTGGCATGTATGAGGGTTGAGCATCCAGGCATCAAAGCCCAGACACCTTCTGGAGATCAGGGCTTCAGCTTCTTTGTGGCTTTGTTTCCATTCAGTAAAGACGGAACAGCGGTACATTCATAGGGATGAAATGGGAAGACATTTTTAAAGACTCTAAAGTTTTCAGCTGTTACAATAGCGTGTGTCATAAATGTTCTTAAAATAGTGTTTCAGGGCAGCAGGGAGACTGGAAAAGACGGCAGTTTCAAAAAAAGTTAAAATTGGTTTCCATCACTGTAAATTCACAAGGCCCACTGCTAACATTTGTCATTGGACTACTGCATTTTCATATTTAAAAAAAAAAAACAACAAACAAACATGATTTCACTCCTGTTTTGCTCTTTGATAGGCCTGAGGAAGTTACTGATCTGGAAGCTTTATCGGCTCTCCAATCTGCAGATAAACCCCTTATAACAAGTCCAAGTCTTTTCACAGAGCCAACCTCTCGAAAGCAAATTGCAGGAGTGCCAAACCATGACTTACTACTGTAAAGTACTATTGTTCTTTTGCATTGCAAGATTTATAGCTACAGTATTTTTTCGTTGGTTGGTTGCTTACTTTTTAAAAACTCCTAGCTGCTGAAGGCATGATTACACGACAGTGTCTGTGTTCTTCTTCAAATAAAATTTGAGGATCCATGCTCATGAAAGTAGGTCTGGACATATGACCCAGATACACACTTTTAAGGCTCAAAACCCAAAAGACAAATAACTAAAATTCTGACTTTTCTCATTCGCATTTGTTATTTTCAGGACACTATTTGCTGGCTACCATTTTGTGCCAGTCACTATCCAACATACACAAAAAGAGAGTCCTTTCCCCACATTACCTATGCGCTAAATAGAAAAAAAGCAAGAACCATGAGAATTACCCCCACTGGACAGAGCAATAATTGAGGCCAAAAGACTCAGTTGATTATAGTAATAACCAGTAAGCGTATTTCTGAGAGCCCAGAGCTCAATGCTGTTCCAAGACTATGCTTACAATCTTCTTAGAAATTATTTAAGGGATATTAAATACTAGAAAGAAGAAATTGATATTAGAATTAATTACCATGACCACAGAAATGGATTTTAGCATTACTCAAGATCAGGAAAAACAAAACCAAATCGTTGACAATAAGAGCCTATGACCATCAGCCAAGTCCTACTGAACTAAGAGAGCTGCGGACTTTCTCAGTCAAGACTTGTGTGGAAAGCATCATCATCATTTCCAGCAACTAGCTTTGAATGACTTAGACAGTAGCAGCATTCTACTGAAATCCAGCTGATTGATCTCCCAGACAGTGCTAAATTGACTCACCAAAAGGTTTATTTTGCCTTTTTTTTTTTTTTTGGTAAGAAGTTCACAGATATTCCTAACAAAACAATGTACTATAAGCACCTTGAAAGCAAATGTACACACATCTGCAAAGTTACACAGCCTTATACATTATTTGTTTACTGCCACATAGGTAAAGTGTATGATTCCTACTTGAAGCACAATAAGTAGTCAAGATTGCACATGGTTATACATGTTTGCAGCATAAAGTACTTCCAAAGGATTAATGTGAAATCTGGAGGACAAAATGCAGAATTACTGCAGTGTGAAACAGAAATTCAGTAAACCTTGTTTGAAACACTCCACACCCTTTTCTACAGTTAAGAGAACAGATCCCATAACAGTTGCAAATAAGGGTATAATCAACCCATTAAATTTTTGCCCATTTAAATTCTGATAGAAAAGTTTACTAAAGTGACACATATATATAACGGACCAGTTCTCATCTTTGGTGAACAGCAAACTTTTTATAGTAATAGCTTTTACACATCAGAAATCCACAAGGAACACGAAATCATGCACCCGAGGACCTAAAACGCAAAAAGAAGAATCACTAAGGCAGCAAATGATGCTAGTTACCGTCTGGTCTGCAGTCCCTGACCGTAAGGATAAACAAACCACATCAACAAAAAAAAAATCCTCCAGCAACACCCACTTACCCAGCAAAGAGCCTACAAAGATGACAATTTGCACGGTGGTAGTGAAATGCCTGTAGGTCTGCTCTTCGCCATGCTCCTCGCTCTCGGCGACGCCAGCCTCGCTGCTGTTCCCACCTTGCCACACCATCTGCCCAGCCGAGGTGTTCCTCATCTCCAAAGCTCTGGTGACAGCCTGGTACGGGGCATCCTCGCTTTCGTTCCTCGAGATCCAGCTTTTGTCGTATCCCATGGCCAAGTTCCTGCCTTCCTTGCTGCCACCTAATACCCACAGGTTATTGAGCCCCTGCCTTTAACGACTGAACGGAGCCCACAGGCAAAAAAAGCACTTCTGAGGATAAAGCCCCATCTCTGACACTCGCAGGCATCTTCGCCACATTGCTGTGTCCCAGAAAGCAGGCTTGGCTTTTCACATTCCTACCTTGTAAATCATGACAGCCGG
>VZTL01040382.1:4390-97275 GCA_013400535.1 Scopus umbretta
TTATTTTTCTTTTTTTTTTTTTTTTTTAGTCTTCTCCCACTCCCCACCTCCTCCACCCTGTTTTCCTTTATCTGTGTATTTAAAGAAGTAAAAGGATGCTTCCAGGCGGGTTTTCTTTCCACTAGCTCTGATTGGCATTGCTGAATATCACTTATTCCTAGACTCAGGCACCAGCTCTTAGCTGTGATGAGGTCTAGAGAAAATAACTGAAAACCCTTCTGCAGGGGGAGGTGTGGGGAGGAGGGAACCCATTAGAGTGCAGAAGAGGGAGCTGGAGTGAATTTTCATGCTGATGAATATGAGAGTGAAAGCCCTGACTGCTGCTGCAGTGTAATTTGGCCAAGAAAGAGTCCTCCAGGCACCATCAGCACACATCTGTGCCGAGCACTTGACATGGGCTGTTCCCATCATGAGCGTTTACCTCGGTAGTGGGTCTCATGAGTAATATCCCACATAGACCAGTTGCAAACCCTAGCCTGGGGAGACTTCACTGTCTTGCCATTTGTCTTCAGAGCTGCAGCTGACAAGCAGAGGAGAGGCTGAGGAAATATTCCAGCTGCAGTTTGACTTCCTCCCCCCACCCCCAAGTTATTATTTTCCTTTCAGTTTTAGATTTCTCACACCTGCTTCTAGATCCACCTAGAAGGGAAGGAGAGTGTGTTGGTGCAGCCAGTGAAAGAAATGAGGCAGAGAAGTAGGAGTGACCAGTGCTTCTGCTACCATGTTTGGGACACTGGCATAGGCTATCTCTAACAATCTAAATTGGGGCTGAGGACTAAAGTCATTACAGGAAGAAGTCAAAGTAGTGGCTGCAGTGATGGATGACTACAAGTTAGGAGCCAACTACAACATGTTAAACATAGCGGAGATCTAAAGCAATAAACCATCAGCTTCAACACATTAAGCAACAAAGTTCTATAGAGCAAAATGTCAGGCAATACTGCTTTTGGAAGGGATAAGGAGATACCGTTCTTGAGTAAGGATGGGGCAGCAATGGCAAGGATTGCTGTGTCTCTGCTGGAACACTGAGCAACTTGCAGCCTGCTTGCAGCAAGGCAGCAATTCCCTCTGCCAGAGCAGTAAGCACAGCCCCATATCTGCTGGGACAAATGCATCCATGCGTAGGGCAATACCTGCGACTGAATCTGCATTGGCCTCTCAGCAGGGAGTGTGCCTTCGGCAGAGCAAGCAATACAGTGCGGTGAGGGAGGAACTACTTGCAGGACTGTGGCTCCATGTGCACTGACTCAGGCTGGCAGGCAATTTCTGCTGCATCCCTAAGCTGTTCCTGAGACCTCTGAAAATTTCCCTTCTTTGTTTCAGAGCCATCATCAATCACTTCAACCCGAAGATAGAGTCTTACGCTGCAGTGAATCACATATCACAGCTCTCTGAGGATCAGGTAAGCCAGGCGTGGATCACCTTTTTTCATGCTGATCTCTGGAATATAGATGTTTAGGAGTACCTTGTGCTCACTGGGACTGATGATGTTGCAGCAATATGAGGGATGAAGGCGGAGTTCTCATCTTCCTTGTTCAGATGTGGATGAAAGGAAGAGAAACAAGGCTTGCTGTAGCCAGTTTTACCATCACATGCAGACCTCCTGGTCCAGCAAATGTGGAAGATGGGTATGAATGATGAAAATATGCAGCACTGTCAGCCAGTGTGATTGGAGACTGTGAGGATGCTGTCATTTAGAATGGGGCAGGAAGTTTTTGGCAGCAAATTTAGTTATCAGTATACTGTTGGGCATAGCTTGATTTTCTGTGATATCAGGGAATTAGAACTCAGGCAACAGTTGATAGAAATTTTCTAGGGTAATTAAATTCAGTTGTTTTAGATTTTTGAAAGAGAAGGTTTTTAATAAAGAGGTTGATAAGGTTAGGTTTCCCTTCCTTAATTTGGCCTGTTTTGCTCTCTTTGTGTCCTGCTTGTATTGCATAAACGTGTAAATGTGGCTTTGGAAAATAGGCTGCTGTGTGTGGTCTCAGGAAGAGATGAGATGGCCTATTTCCCAGAGTAAAATATTGTGATTATATGTTAATCACTCTTGGAGAGGTAAATGACTCTGCAGGAGCCTGTGGTGGACAAAATACAAAGCTGCCATGTGAGCTGGGGGGATAATACCCAACACAGCTGCATCTGCACCTCTGGACCTTTTGGAGAAGAAATTCTGTACGCAGTCTAGACAAGACTTCATTTGAGTCACCTTGGATTGCTCCTTCTACTGGATGGGATCCCATGCTTGTGCCTATTAAAAGGTCCTGACTGTATCTTGCTCTGCAATTCATTTCTCTTTCTGTCCATGATACTTTTACTCATTACTTGATGATACCCTTTCATGCTTCCCACTAATCTTTTAATTTATTATCCTACTTAATCTGTAATATATAATACCCCAAAGTCTCAGGTTGGATGTATTGACACAGTGTGGGGGGGGGGGGAAATGTGGACCCTACTTCTTATTCTTGTCTTAATATGGCTGGCTAGAACAACACTGGTTTTAATTTACTCAATTTTTTTAATTGTTCTGCCTCTGAGAGTCACTGCACCCACAGCTATGCTTTGTGATGGTTCGTGTTATCAATCCTCATTCATTGATGATAGACTGATTGCATCAACTGAGGCCCCTAAAAAAGAAAAGCATTTGATAGCCCAATTTAAAGCTGGGGGCTTGGATAAAGGGGAATTTTGCATAGTGTTTAGGTTAGTCTGAGAAAGGAAATGAGCTTTTCACTGTCAGCTCTGTGTAGTATTCATCCCCCAGCAGTACAGGGAGGTCAGGTTAAATTCTTTCTTCCTTGTGTGTTATTCTTTAAATAAAATCTCTAGCAGCAGGCAGATAACGAAATCAGTGCTGATGCATGGAGCGTTTTGAGGAAGATGATTAGGAAGCTGAAAGACAGATTTCTCTTTTTTTCTGTTCTCCCTTCATGCTTTCTCTCAACATAGGGAGAACATCAAACAAAGCAAAGCAATAATAGGCCTTAGTGTACTGCAGAGAAATAACAGCGATGTCACTGTGCTGAGGGACTGTGTGGTCTTAGTGAGGGTGTTTAGTCAGCGCTCTGCAATTTACTGCACAAAGAGGAGAGGGACGGAGACTTCTTGCCTCCACTTTCAATTAGCTGGTGAGTTCAGGTCTGTGTGTTGGACTGTGGTTTTCTCTCCGTCAGTAGCCTTCCCACGTGGTAAGTACATGAGAGGTCATGGTAGATGGCCGAGATCAAGGCCAGGGTCTGGCTTTTGTGGGGTAACAGAATTTGTTTTCATTCTGTGTTAGCTGTTCAGCATGGGGTGGAGAGTCAAGCTTGCCTTTTGGCTGCTGCAGTCTCTTTTGTTTTTTTCCTTCTAGCTGTACCTTTTGTTTTTACATGTGTGTTCACTTAATTCCTTTTCTTTCTTCTCTCCATAAATATTTTCTACACAAAATCCACCATCCTTTCTAGCCCTGTTTTTTGAAGTGTACCACACTGAAATATTTAATGTTGACGTTTAACTTGTGTATCCACACACAGATACTACATTTTGGACTGGCCATTCTCTCCTTTGAGTTATTTCAATAGTTTCAGGAGACTGGTATTTCTTTACTGGGAACATTAATTTTTACAGTTTTGAGAATCAAACTTTTCTTTTAATGAAGCTTTCCTAGCTTCATTCTCATACAGCTGCTCATACTCCTCTGTGGTATCTCAGAACCTCCTATTGATCAGGCAGGCATGGCTTTGACATAGCTCTATCTGAAGGGGGAACTTCCAGCTGCTCTGAGTTGCTTCCAATTCACTTGAACCTACTCAGCTTGCAGACTTACTTGAGCCTGTGTCAAACTTGCTGTGCTGCTCCCTGACTGTCGTGACACCCAATTAGATGTGTTAGATTGGGTTTTTAAAATTTTTTTTATTAATATTTTAATATCCTTAAAAGTAGCTAAGTAATCAGCTGAAAGAGATTTTGCTCTATCTTTTTATTTTCCTAATCCTATTGAAGGCTTTATTACCTTGTTAATCACTATTGTCTGTTTATTACCATTCTCAGTCTGTCATTTCAGTGCTTTCTCCTTTTTTATTTATAAGCGCTAATGTTAACATTATTACATACTGAGAGAATTGGATTTGTAGGCCCTTGAAAGTGATGGACATGGCATTGTTTTAAGGCTAGACTGCTATTACCACTGTACATCTTCAACCCTACAGATCACCAGGAAGCATAGTTTGAATATACAGACAGATCTGTGCTCTAGGCAGGTATATTCGCAAGACTTGATGGTACAGCTTTGCTGACTGTTGTGGGGTTTACCCAGTGTTCAGATCATAAATACGTGGAAGAGACCTTTTTCTTTCTGTATTCTCTTGAGCAAAGAGTGGGAGATTCCCTGGGGTGAGCAAATGCCAGGGATTTGAAAATGAGCCACCTCAGTCTATCAACACCATGTAATCCTTGCCAGTGCCATTCTGCAAAGAGTCTACTTGCCAAAGCAAACTCATCCTTCCGAGTCGTTAGCTATTTTGACCTCGCTGTAGTCCCTCACCATGAAACAGGAAATGTCTTAGCCAGTTATTGGCATCTTTCTTCACTTGCTAATTTGCTAAACCTGACTTCAGTGTTAATTTGTGTTTTGTGGAATTGTCCCTCTCAACACGTTTGGCTCCCACCTGCATGTCCTTTAAGGAATGAAAGATGCTGCACAGTCAGAAAGATAGGGTTGGCCATTAACTGCCAATGTAGTTTTAGCTCTTCTATGCAAGTGATTATTCCCATGTCTTCAAAGGTTTTAGGTCCCTTCTCAAGCCAAAGGGCAAAATAGCATTCTGTGAAATGAATTCATAGGCTTATCTATACTTTCCAGATGACTGGACTGCCTTATACTTAATACATTGGAGGCAGTAGACTTTCTCTGTGCTACATCTGATCTGAGAAGCTCCCAACATGTTTTCCAGCAGAAGCAGTTGCAGAAAACAGGGTCAAGGCAGCACAAGAGTTGCTCCAGAAGGGCCAATGCAGACAAACATAGACTGACAACACAGGGCATGAGTGGTCTGGATGGGGTCTCACATCTGTGTTTTCTGGATGTGAAAGAAGAGCTGTGTGTAAGAAGACAGCTCTCTGCCTGATGGTGATGTAGCACCATTATTCTAGAGAGGCTAAAGTGAGAGGAACCCAGTACTTCTTTTGGTGAAACCTCTTCAGAGCAGGAATGTCTTGTGGTGCCTTGCATGCCAAGCAAATCTTGTGCCAATTTTCTGGAGATTTAGCTAGCAAAATTGCTCACTAAGGTCTCATTTTCTCTTTGGCACATGTTCCTTGCTATGACTTCCACACTGAGGGTCTTAAAATTGAGATGGCAGCCACATAGGACTGATGATGCTTGTTAGTCAGGAACATCTATGTGCTTTTTCTAATAGAAGCCCCTCTTTCTTCCCAGACACAGCAGGGACGCTAGGTACCTCTGGTTTGGAGGTGGCATAAAGTTCACTGTGAAAGACTGTTGTGAACACCTGTACTGTGTGTATTAGTCTGGTAACTGCAGATAGAAAGTGCTGGGAGCCAGAACAGATTGTTATAGAAAACCAGGACAACTGTATTGCTTTTGAAATTGTGACAAATTAGTGTAATACTTGGGTTGTTCCACATCATAAGACTTTATAACTCAGGTAACTTCAGTCCAGTTTGGTCGGGCAATCTCACAAAGCCATCTCCTGTTCCTTGGGGTCATACTTCAAATGTTGAATGCTTTCCCCCTCCTGGCCCCCCATCCACATGGCCTTTTGTTACCTCGTGGAGCTTCGAGGGACTAATCCAAAGTGCAGCTCAGGGAGGCTCCACCAGTGACTTGCACAGAAAGTCACAAAAGGATGTGGTTGGTTTTAGATGCCCTGAAGTATTCTAACTCTGAGCCATTAATGTCATGGGTTTTTTGACTTGTTCTGGCTTCCATAACTAGCAGCACAACCACTGGCAGATACAAAATGCTTTGTTCTTTTCTACCACTGCTGGCAGTGGTGTTAAGAGTTAAAAAGCCTGTCGGCACATGTGCATTTGATATTTTTAAAATGCCGAATACCGATGCTTGGTACTACTACAATAAATCCCCCTAATCTCTTACATTAATATAACATGTTGTGAGGGCTCCAGAAATACTTTAAAATGGTTTTGGCATAATGCTACTTCACTTCTGAAATGCACTGAGCTTTGAGGTAGAAAGTATCAAGCTTGCTAGCGCCTTGTTGCACACAGTAGTAGGAATGTGAAACTCCAGCTAAAGGGGTCAGCAAGGCAAAGCCCTAATTTAAAGTCACCACATCTTTGCAAATGAGGCAGGGATGTTGGGTTTCATGGTCTTGTTACAGACACCTACTCATGATTAATGGCTTGAAACAGATTTTATTGTTTGACTAGAAAGAGCTGAGCTGCACCAGGTGAAACTGGAATTCCAGGTTTATAAGGGTCTATATAAAAAGTCTTCTGGAGTTGGCAAATTGACGGTTTGCCTAGCTTATGGGTTTTTCTGGTTTAGAATTCTTTCTTTCTTTTTTTTTTTTTTTAAATTTTTTTATTACCGGAGAAATATCTCTGCAATTTACTAATGCCTCAGACTGCTTTATGCAGTGTGCCAGACTGAATAGGTCTGAAGAGGCTTCAAGAACTGATCAGCTTTGCTGCGAGGAGATTTGAAGCTGGAGGTGAGCTTTGGAGCAGTGACTTTGTGTGTGTAGTGTCTTCAATTAACATGCAGAATGCAATAAACTGTGCGTCACTGGGGGGGGGGACAATGTGTGGTAGGCTGTTGGAGGGGCAAAAGAAGGACTTTGTTTTTGAAAACACCTGCTGGAGAGATGTAACCCTATTCCTAATCCAGTCCCAGAAATCCCATAAATCTTATTAAGAAATGGGAAAAACCCTTCAATTCCCTTCTTTCAGGCTTGACACAAAGATGCCACGGCATCTTTGCCCTTTACAGCTAGTGGCAGTTAGCTGCTCTGTGCCTCTCGGAGGCAGCATGACCCTGGATCTCCTTGACTGCTCCTGGAGCAGAGGAATCTTTCCACTGCCCTCTGTGCATTGCAAATGCTAAGGCATGTCTCGTTCCTACCACTTCTGTGAGCTTCCTCTTGGGCAGATTAGGGACTGCCTCAAAGTACAAACTGGTAACAAAATAAGTCCATTAAACTTCAAAGCAAGGCTTGCCTTCAATTCTCACTGCTGTTTTCATATCCTTGCCTGGCTGTCACTAGTACCACAGGGACTGATAAGGGCCTGAAAACTGCTGTAGGGTAGGTGACCACTGAATGCTGGGGACTTGTTTTGGAAGAGCTGCCTTCTGGAGCTGATACTTTGTGCTGGCTGCAACAGATTAAAGTATCCTGGAGCTAGGTAAGTTTCTGTGCTGGGGTTACAGAGGCAGCATTCGGGGATGTGAGTTACAAGCCTTGCCGGGTTCACAACTGGGAGTGTGCTGAGCAAGAGCCAGAGGTTTAACTTTATAATAAGCTCTCGGTCCGTACTGTGAAGACAAGCTGATGTTGCTCTAGTTCCAGTGCTTCTCCTCACCCCCGGTGAGTGTGTTTCATGAAACACATCCCAGGTGACTGGTAGATTTGTTTTATATGTGGCACTTAACTAAAACTGGAAAAGGGGCTGTGGGTAGCTAGAGGAAGGGGCTGCAGGCTGGGGTCTGAATTCCTTCCAGGCTGTCATTGTGCTGCCTTGAGAAAACCTCGAGCCCTGTGTCCTCCCAAGTGAGAGGGCAGCTGGTGTGGAGCCCTTGGGGAGTCAGGCAGCGTCTGAAGCGCTGCGTGATCTGCGGGGGAAGGCAAAGCAATGTTACGGATTGCCGTCACTACTAAGCGCCTGTGTAGGGTCGGGAAAGCTCCACAGAGGTTTGCAACAGAATGATCAAAACAGTCTGCATTTATAAAGATTAAATTACAACTTTGCACATCTGCCATTAAAGGAGGAGCTGTCAACGGCTGGCTTATGCGAATGCGCGATTCAATTTGCATTTTGTAAAACTTCAGATTGAGAAGGTTTTTTAATCCCTTGTGAAATGGGAACAATAGATGCTGGCTGTTGGCAGGTGCATAATGCATATAGATACTGCGCAAACTTCTTTCATCGTTCTCTGTAAAGCTGGATTTATAGCACTATACTTTGTTGCTCTAGTCCTGAGCTCCACCCTAAGCTTCCTTACACTCAGTCATCTCTCTGCCTGGGAGTCCTAAAAGCAGACAGGCTGTAGCCTGGTGTGCCACTTACAGATGGCGATGTGGCTGTGAGTAACTGTTCCTGGAGTCAAATTCTCCTCTCACAAAAGGGGACAGGCTTTGCAGTGGCTGCCAGCCGTGCTCGTTCTGGGGCTTCTTTAGAATAAAACTGCCTTCGGAGACTGCTACTCTTCCTTCTCTGGTAGTATCCTGCTATAACAGATGATGTTTTTCTGCCCTCCTCCTCTGGATCCTCTAGCTGGAGCTGCAGCTGTTTCCCAAAAGTGACAAATTGGGTCATCGCTCTGATTTCAAAGTGGGAAGCAAATTGAGCTTTGCAGTCTCCATGCCTCCCAGAGCAGGAGAGTAAATGCTGCTGAGCCAAAAGGTGCCGCACCTGAACAAAGCTCCACTCAGCTGGAAGATTTGTTTTTTTGGCTGTCTAACACTTTGCATTTGGATGTTAAGACAGTAAGTTCAAATTTCTTGTCTGCAGTTGGAAGCTCAAAGGCAAACCTTTTAATAGAGGAGACAGGGCATCTCTGATGAGTGTCACTCTTCCTATCTCCGTGTGAGATCTGAGGCAGGCAGCAGGATTGCTCAGGGAGCTAAGATGTGTCATTCAAAGACAGCAAGCGGAGGGGATGGATGTCCAGAAAGATGGAACTGGGGAAGGTGATTCTGCATCAGCCAAGTGCCAGGGGCCATAAATCAATTCCACTGCCTTAGTCAGAGGGCACTTGGATTCCCCCATGGCTCAGGGCACAAATAAGCTCCTGGGGAGCTAAGTATTGCTAGCAGCACATGCTGTTTCAGCAGCAGCATCTGCCTCATAGCTGGCGTAAGTGTAGGCCTGTGGAAGGATATTAATTCATAGTCCCATGTTTGCTTTCACCTGAGCACCTGTTTGTAGGAGTTCCTCTTTCACTTTTTCTAAACCATGGACTTATGTTCTCCATCAATAACTGCTTGACAGCAAGAATTGCTAACAGGGAAAGTATATTGCAGCCTCCCAGACAAGAAGCCAATTAATCAGCCTGGACCATTGTCTGAAGGTACCTAGGATTTCTGAACTAAGCTGCTGTGACCCAGGAACCGTCACTTACATCAATGTTGACTGGTATGTCACAGTTGCATCAGTGTCAGTTGTAAACTAAGAAGCTTTTCTCTTCCATGAAAACACAGGTTAGTTAAGATGACCTCTGGCAGTAAGAGAATAAGTATGGAAAATCCACTGATATATCCTTAACATTTGGATAACGGGGTAGTTTCTTGCAGACAGACATCTAATAATGTTTCCAGTATCACCTGCCATATGCCTTAGCCTCCTAGTTGGAAACTTTACCACTAAGTCTTACTGTGTGCAGAACCCCACTAGTGAAATATTGCACTTAAAGCTTATTTGTGCACAAATCCCATCTTTGTTTCCTAAGTGTATTTTCCCCAGCAGCTGTAATTCAGCAGACTGCCTTTGTTTTTCAGTTGGATGTAAAAACAGACACTGAATGCTGTTGAAATCTTACTCTTAGATTTCCTGACTTCTCAGAAAATGCTGGGTTGGGGCCCTATGTAGATGCTGTAGAGGTGGAGAAGTTCTTGCAAATGCCTCTCCCATTTGTGATGGCATGAGCGAGCTCCTATCCCACGAATGGACTTACTGCATCTCTGAGGCAATGACAGCTGCTTGCAGTGAAATGTGATGACAGAGGACACTGCATCTTTCTGGCAATGAGATTTACTGTCGGGGAGCTGGCATGACATAGCTAGCTAACTGTTCTTGGGGTGCTTTGGCGAGGTCTGTACCATCTTTTGCAGACCAAACCGAGCTGCCCTGGAGCCCCATGAGCCTGGGGAAAGACTGAAATAACAGTATCATGGTGATAATATGAGAATTTGTTTCTCTGGGCACTGCTATCAGCTTCCCTTTTGTTATATTTCTTCAGCAATATCTGGGAATCAAACCATTGCTCTTCCTGCAAGACACCAGTCTTTTCACTTAGGCATTGCATTGTCCTTTGCAGTCTTCTCTTTCTCCTGTTCCAAACCCAGGATGAATCAATCCATATGTGAATACAGAGGTCACACAGAGCCTACCCTGAGATGTCTCTCATTCTGCCAGCAGTTCTTTTGAGTGCTTAAAGGAAATGTGTGCTCAGCTGGCTAATGACCGAGTCTCCCTTTCCAGTCCTTTTCTGCACTAGAAATACGTACACTCTTCCCCAAACCTAGATACTAGCCTTTGCTCAGATGTGTCATATTGGTGGTTTGCTGGAGTCAGGCATCTGTCCAACTTGGATGAAACAGCTGTTAGAGTCACCCGAAGGTTTATCAGTGATTTTATGTAACAGGATGCAACACAGAATATGGATCTAGATGGAGCTTCATGTGACAGTATCTGCAAGGTTTTTTTGTCCCTTTCATTTTTTAAAAAAGGTAGCTGTGAGCTACAGTATAGACTTTTTAAGGCTGTGTTTTGTTTGCAAGAAATACTCTTTTTGTTGAATATCTTGAAACACTAGGATGGGAGCAATCTTCCAGCTGATGGAAACAGAAATGTGGATTTGTGAGGGAGCCAAGGTAGTCATGCTGGAACTTAGACTTCCTGACTGACTGTTTTGGGTTTTGAATCCAGGCTGCTTTGCTGGGAATTTTCTACCCTGTTGTTAATGCTCATGAAAACCAACTTGATGGAAACATCTCACTACAGACTTATTTCTCACCTCAGCTATAAAGATGTGCTTTTCTATTTTTAAGTGATGGACCTATTTAATTACAGTACCACCTACAATTCACTTTGTAGGCATAGAAAGGAAACTTAGGTCTGTTGCTGGGCTAAACTCCCCTTCTCAGAAGAATAAAAAGAAAGCTACTGTAATGCCTCATCTCAGCCTTCTTCACAGACACCTGAGCATGACACACTTTTTGCAGGGGAGAATATTAATATGATCTGAACTTAATTTCTTCAGCTTATGACAGTTTCCCACATCATCCAGTTCTTGCTGAGCTTTCCACCCTCAGTAGTGCCCAGAGGGATAATATTCCAGGACTGCTTGAGTCCTAAAGTGCATCTGTCGTTATTTACTATGTTGACATTTCAGAACTAGGACTTAGTGATGCTAGGGCTGGGCAGTTAATGTCGTAGTAAACATCTCGGCATAAAGAAGCCCGTTGCTGTACTGGGGCCACAGACCACTCCTGTCCTAATTGCTCATCAGGAAGTCGGTTGTTTAGTTGAACCAGAAACTTCTGGTCTTGTCTCAGCTACATCGTTAGCTTGAGACATAGCCTGGTCCCTCATCCTCAACCAGAAACCCTTCGCTTGAGTGAAGCATAGTTTGAAGATGGAGGCAACCCTTCTGTTGGGAGACCTGAACTGAAGCTGCCATGCTTTTTGTACATGAGATCATAACTCAGTGTGACCTCAGCTTACGGATGTCAGGGAGAGCTTTTTCTGTGATGAGTTTGGAAAAGGTCAGGTTAAGATGCTTAAAGAAAAATGGTCAGTTGGTTTGATCCTGATCTTTGTATAAGAACCAAAAGATGCAAAAATTTCAGAAGTCAAATCTGGGGAGTGGGAGGATTTTATTTTGATAGCATTCCGCTTTAAAAAAAGAGAAGAAAAATCACCTGCCTGTACTCTCAAAAAAAGAAATAAAAAAAGCAGGCTTATTTCCAGCTCTCAACAGGGTTGTGATTTTAAAAGGTGAACCCAGATTCTAGAGTGTTTAACTCTCTATCCAGTAATCTTACGTAGCTGTACCCAGGTGCTCAGAGATGGCTGCAGATTTTTCTGCCCTGCCTTTTCATACTAAGTCAAGATCAGATGCTGCAGAAATATCTACAAAGTATTTAAGACCACACCTCTCCTCTGTCACTTGCTCTTGGAAAAGGCGATCAGATCATTCTGATGTGAAGTGCCGCTTCCTGGCAGAGGCTTTAATGTCTGCTAGGATAATGGCGAGTGGCATTTCAGATCGCAGGCTTCTATTACTCTATATAACTCCTACTGTTTGTTCCCTTCTCTCTGGATATTGAATTGTTGTCCTGACACATTATTTGGCCTGGGCTTTTCCGTGCCCTTGTTTCTTCCATGGGGGGCTGTGTGCCATCACGCGGCTGACAGCACATGCATTTGAGAGGATGCCTTTACATGTGCCTCTTCTGGCATTTTTATGATCCTGTCTCTTTCAACATGTGATAGCAGAATACAAAGTAGGTCACTTTATTTCCTTTCTGCTTTTCTCAGTTCTGCAGCTCTTACAATCTTTGAATTCTTTCTGAATATCTGACAGTTTTGGAGACCCATGACTGGGAGAGTTCAGCAGTCTCCTAAAGCCTCAGTAGTCATCTCAGGATCAGGCCTTAACAGGGCATTAGGGACATCTTTCTTCATAGCCTTTGTGTGCCTTGGATACCCTGTTTATTAGTGCCCTTGACGTGTTTGAGAGAGATCAGAAGGAAGAACAATGGCAGCTTTCCTAATGCATAACCCTTGCTTGCCGCTATGATGCATCCTGTGGCTGCTGCCAGCCCTGCTCTCCTGTTCCCAGTTGATTGTAGCTGGCAGTTGTCGTCTAGAAGGAGTAAACCAAGTGAACAGCTCTACTTATTACCATTTATAAAAATGCACTGGACAAAAGCTCTAGGCATAGTCACAAGTCAGTCCTTAAAAAGGCATATGGAAGGAATTGAGTCTTTCCTGAGTCAGGCCAGCTCAGACTACTGTAGATTTACAACAAGCCCCAAAATTTTAAAGTACCTAAATTTTTCAACCTGCAGACTTGCTTTTGGGGGTTATTCATACAGCCCAAGGTAGTAGAAGCATTTGGGTTAAATTATAGCACTTCTGAATGGTTCTCAGAACTGTAAGATCAGAGTCTCTGCAGAGAGATGCAGAGCTGTGGCCCCCTTCAACTTCTGTCACTTGGTTTCTGAGCAGGATAAGTGCAGTACCAAATTATTCTGTGTTAACCCAGGGTGAGCGTGGACCCCTATGGTTTATCCCACCTTAAAAGTGTGTTACTATGTGATCAAATGCATGCAAACTGCAGATTTTATAGAGCTTCTTTAAAATGTGAGACTGAGTTGGAGATGCAGAGACCCCTGGTCCAAAGCTTCCATCCAAGCTGCCTTCTAGTGGTTTTGAATTCTTGAGGGGACTGCCCAACTAATGTGCCTGGTTAGTCAGGAAAGGTCAAGCAGAACTTGAACTTGTGTGTATTTAAGTATAAGGGGCAATTTCTTAAGAAATTTGCTAAGCAAGCATGAAATCCTCTTTAAATATAGTCAAAAATTCAGATGTGAAAATAACATTGAGGGCAATGCAGCAGCATTTTGGGAAGAGCAGAGTTTAAGATTCCTGTTAAAACAAAAATAGTTGTGCAAATAAAACTACCAGCTGATGCAGTACAAATTAGTGGTTTTAAAATCTGGAGGAAAAAGCAGCTGAGTTATTAATCCCTGAACTGAAACCCTTAAGTCCTTTTAGTGACTTCTGCTTGTCATCTAATCCCTTTGAATCATGGAAAACATAGACCCGGAGCTGTTCTTTGCTGTGTAGTAAGAGGAAATTTAACCAGTGAGCTAAATAAATGAATTGATTAATTGGCAACAATAAGGAGCTGTGTATGCACTGTATCTAATTGCTTTTTTATATTGTCGTCTTCTAATTTCTTGGAAGACACAGGTTTGTGGGTTGCATATGCAAAAATATGCTAAAAACCCCCACCTCACTACGGCTTTGAACCTTCAGCTTCAAAGATCATTGTGTGCATCACCTTATATTGCTTTGAACAGTCTCTAATGGGGATGTTGCTCAGCCAAGCTGAATTCATGCAGTAGAAATTCAAGCTGGAATTGAACACACCTCAGAATCACAGAATAAATAAAATCTCATTTCCTTGCTTGCAGAGAACGTGGGCCGTGTGGGGTTTCTTTGTCCTCCTCCTTCTCAGTAATTTTTATTTTACGAGGTCAGAGCTACCATTTTCTTATGAGAAATACTGAGTGGCTTCCCTGAGCCTTATTCAAAAACCCATCAGAGCTAATAGCTTTGAAAACGTTTGATGTCCAAGAGGCACTTGGGAGCACTAAATCCTCACACTGGGATTTTTAGGCTGTAGAACAGTGGTGTCCTCCAAGCACTGCAGAAATTACTGTGGAGATGATATTTCCATTACAGATCCTGCAGGTAACTTATCCAGGAATACGGCAAAAACGAAATTTAGAGAGAAAGCAGAAGCCTTGGTGATCTACTCCTTATCCCCAAGAGAGACGCATCAGTTTTGCCCAAGTCTTCAGTAGTGCTGTAGGTACAAATACATCCCATCTCCATAGCCAGCCGGTTCAGTCCAGAGCTGTGACAGCAAAGGGTGTGTGCTTTTTGATTCAGAGGACAGGCATTGTGGACAGCTGGTTCTCCAGCTTGCTGCTATGTGTACTGATTAGCTCAGCTTGAGGATTCAACTGCTCAAGATGCTCTGGAAAAGAAGCATAAGTGTTGTTCTCCTCATCCTTTGGAGAGAATAGGTCCAGTGCCAGCAAAAGTCACCTTTTCCTTGAATCTCAATGGCAGGCATACAGCCAACACAATAATCTTATCTGGCCAATAAACCTCCACTTTGTGCCATGTCCTTCCTGCCCACCCAGCATCTGAACCTCTGTGGAGATAACGCTGTCGCTCTCATAGAGGTTAGATGCCTCTTTTCAGTCTCTCCTCAGCCATGCATTCTGAAGGGACTTGTCTTCCGTGGTGTTTTGAGGTTGTTGCTAGGAGCATCTGAATTGTGGGAGCGCTGGTGGTGAAGAGGTGGTATGTCTGATGCTTTAAGGATATAAGCAGAAAAAATGTCACAGGGATAAACACTAAGTTCCCAGGCACACAAGCCCTTTTTGTCCTGCAAATATCTTTGGATTGCAAGATGCCACTTTATCATGTCAGGAATCCTTCTTGAGACACATAGCTATTATCTTGGGGCCCTGATTGCTTCTGTTGGGTACTACGACAAATGACTAGAAATAACTGAGTGTCCGCAACTTTTGGTGCCTCTGTGTTTATTTCAAAGAACGCACGCAAGTCTTCTTTCCCTGAGAAGGGCAGTAATAAGCAGCAAGATGGTGTGATTTCTCAGAAACCTCTGACCTGTTTTCTATGTGTTTTCATGCCCAAGTCTCTGCTCCCTCTCAGATTCACCTTGCTGACTGTCTGTTGGCCAGCTATCCTGTACAGTCTCCATTTCAGTCAAGAAGTGTCTCAGCTCACAAAGTTTAGCATCTCATCAGGCCTGCTCTTGCTAATGATTATCTTGGATAGTAGCCTCCATATTTCCAGCTGTCCCACTAGGCATTTAAATGTTCCTTTTGAATTAACTTAGTCAACTTTAAGCAGCTCTGTTTTTACAGGCAAAAGAGGTTTCCTGATGGCCACAAATGCTTCCAAGCATAAATGATCTAATTCTGTTTCAGCTCTGGTCATTGCCCAGATGGAGTTTAAAAAGAATGACACATTCCAACAGCACAAAAGGGGATAATTTAACAAATTAAAATGTTAACAAGCTTCCCTCTTTCAGCATGTTGTATCAGAAATTATTTGGTTCTCTTATTTCTGCCCTCATCACAGACTCTGTCCTTTCCTTTTCCTCCAGCTGTGCAATGCAGATTAGAGTAGGATCCAAAAGTGTGTCTGGGGTTTGAGAGGAGTCACTTGGTCGGGATAGATTTGATCCCATCTCCTTGGTAGGAATTTCATCACTGTCATAATTCTTACAAACAACTTGCACAGGTGCATTCTCAGTTTCTAGGGCACAGTCATCTCTGTTCCTTCTTGCCTTCTCAGCTACTCCTAGTGCCAGTACCACACCTGGTCATCAGCACCCTCAGTGCTTGTGTCCAGAATGAAGAGACTTCTGAGTTGCACATTAGAACGCCTTATTTCTGCAATAAGTGCCTTTGAAGGAGGAGCTCCAGATTTTGTATTGCAGTTTAGGTGGCCTGCACTTAGATGGACTTAAACCACTTTTGGAACTGCAGTCTTAGAGTAGACATTTTGCAACTGAAGTTCCCTTTTCACTACAGAATTTTCTGTTTTTAAGGATCATCCAGCAGCTTATAGCTGTCTGTTCCAAGTCCAGATTTGCCAAAGCCTTAATAGCTAAAACTTTTATATGAGTTAAGTCACACAAACTTCCAAGCACTGTCCACCTTTCATTATTAGCTAGCTACCCTAGCATACTGCTATTACAGTTTTTTGTAACTAACCAATAATCAGTTTTTTTGTAGCTAACCAATTGACTATCAATCTATTTCTTTTGGGCTGTATCTTTAGAGGGAATTTTTGCAGATGGAATTTATAAGTCTCTTAAAGTCTTTAAGCTGTACTAAAGTCTTCTAGATATTGTCATGCAGGGAGGGACTCTTGCAGTCACTGTGATAAGCCTGGAAATGTTGGCTCAAGGCTCACAAGTAGAAAGGCAAATAGATAATTAGAAATTATTAGAGAGCAAAAATAAAGCAGGAGTACTGTGTTATCACTGTGTAAGTCTGTAAGAACCCATGTTTTAAATCTTGTATATCGATTCCAGTGCCCTTATTTCGGAAAGGATATTGTAGAACTGCAAAAGAGTACAGTTAATCAAACAGTTCTTTGCTCATCTGTTTTCTTGGCTATCCAGGCTTCTTGCTTGTATTCAAAAGTTCTGGTTTTCCCCATCTTAGAATGGACATGAGTTCATTTTCCACATATGGTCAGTTAGGCGGGTGCACTCTGGATTTCCTCTTTCTTGACCTTTTCATTGCATCTCCTCAGGCCACTGAATTACTGCCTTTTATCATTTCCGTTGTGCAATTAGTAGCTGGCCTTCTATTGACACTATTTAATTGCATAAATGTAAGTAGGATCTATGGAACTGATCTTTCCAAGCTCTCCCCCTCCAAATGCATTCCCTCCTCCCCCAATCCTAACCTTGTGTTTCTCTGGCATGTCCTATATTGTTTTGACTTGCTTTAAATATACAGCATCCGCTTGGTTTGTGGCCAGTTTTTTAGTGTATTGCTATTAGCTTTGCTGCTTCCTTTGACTAAATTTATTCATGTTGTGCAAACAAGTTTAACAAGATTTCTGATCATTTAAAAAAAAAAAAAAAAAGTAATGAGCTAGGTGGTTAGCATCTACTTTTTTTCAGTGAGTGTTGGACCCCGGGCTGTACTAGTAGCATTCGTACAGGCCATTTGCTTGCTAGTTGCTGTAAAAGAAGAAGAAAAAAGGAAAAATAAAATGCGTGGCAAGCTCCATGGTTGTTTGGAGTGTCTGTGTTCTCCTTTCATTTGTCTTGATCTTCAAGTCAGGGTTCTGGTGAGGTTTTTTTTCCTAAGCCAGTGTGTAATCATTATATCCTGTAGAGGTCCGTGGTGGCTCTGCAAGGAGCACAAGCTCTCTTGAATCCCCTGCTGATTCCTGTGAACCTGGCCAGATGACATAGTTCCAGAAACCTCCTGTGACTGCAGACGTTTGATTAGACCAAAACCAGAATAAGCCTCCCCATTGTTTTTCCCTTGGGTACAATTAGATTTTGGTTTATTCAAACTGGAACAATCCTCTTGCTTCTGTTGGGGTTTTATTGAACAGAAAGGTTTTTGTTGCATACCCTGTCTTAATCTGTTCTCTAGACAGTCTTATTCCTGAGCCAACTGTCTTCTGGACAAATACGAAGTTCTTTACTAGCAATGAGTTTCCTCTGGTGTACATCAGGTATCTTGTAGACCCCCTGTTGAGGCAATCTGAACTAAAAGTTGTGTATTTGAGTCTCAACATTTGCTAGCATCTCAACATCTGGCTGCTGGCCCTAGAAAGATTTGATTTCTGACCATTTCTTAAAATCTTCAGCTACTGTTTTTTAGGTTCTTGTAGCTGTCTGATTTCTGTAACAGCTTTGTATGTCCTGTCTTCTCAGCTTGACTGGAGCAGCAGCTCATGATTTAAACTCTTTTAGGCACCGAGGTTACTGGTCTTACTTTGGTCAGTTAACTGGTGCTGGAGAGCTGCTGCTGTCTGATTCCCCCCGCCTCGTGTTCACAGGGACAAGGTCTTCTGCAAATAGAGGATTGCGCCAAAGGTTGTACACAAATCACAGCATTCATTTGCTGAATGCTGTTTAGCCACTTAGGCTGAACGGGTGATAGGCACAGTGAGCATAAGGATGCTCTCTTCCTCTTGTCTGTTTTGGTGACAGCAGTTGATTTACTGCTGTGCTAGAATGCAGCTGGTAGATAAAAAGCTTCTCCTGCAACAGCCCATCACATTTCAGCACTTAAGTTAATTGTAAGCACAATGGGGAAATAAAAAAATTAACGGTCCAGTCCATAGCTATCTGCAGTGCTTTTCAAGCCGTGGCAGAATTGCAAGTGTTCTTACGTACCTAGCAGTGAGAAATGTTTTCATAAATGCCACCAGCTGGAGATAAGGGTTCACAACTCCAAAATGGGCTGTAACTCCAAAATAGCAAATCTATCTATCTCTGAGTTTTATGCCCCTGCCATCATCCTGGCTGCTGCCTGCCTTCCTCACAAAATTTCTAACAGCAGGCGAGCTTAGTGGACCTCGTTCAAGTTTCTGGCGGATCTCCCCATCCAGATCTAAAAGTCTGCTCTGGAGGGTGCTTATTTTATTCATTGATAATTTTTAAGATAATTTGTTTCAGAATCTTTGACTCCTTTTCCCCTGCCTGGGCTTTGGAAGTGCCAGCGTTGTGCAGTACATGGATGTTTGTTCTCTTGGCAGAAACCCACTGCCCCATTTTCTTCCCTTGAATGACACAGAATTGCCTCCTGTGTTTCCTCTCAAGAGCCTATCCCTACAGTCCAGGAAAAAGAGCCCAGAGTCCCACAGAGAGAGCCAGGTACTTTGTGCCGAGTGGGATATGCAGATTAGTATAAAACCACTGACCATCCATGAAACTGAGAAAAGCAGATTGGTCTTGAGAAAAAGCAGCGTGAGGCTAACTGCTTTTTTGCTTCTTGCCCTCCAAACTCAAACAGGTTGAGCAAAGTGCATTTAACACGTATGTGAGTTGTCATGTGTGTGTTGACATGACTTCTTGAAATTACTCTGTAGGGAAAGGATTCATGGCACAGGCTTTCTGATGAGGTGAGCAGGCTTTCAGCTACCCAACTCCTGGAGCTCAGAGGGTGTCATACTCCTAGCACAGTACTCCCTAGCCCTAGTGATGGCTACACAGGGATGTCAAGAGTTATCAGCTACATTAATATCCTCTATTTGTCTATACCCTTTACAAATTAAGTCCCCTGCAGGCTGTGCACATAGCTGGTCTCTGTGACCATATATTTCTGTCATTACTTGCCTATGTCCTACTTTGCAGCCTTTCTGCTTCTTAAAGGAACTGTTGAATCTTGTGAAGGCCTCTCCCATGAGAGCTTGGAATGAGCACTGCATTGTACATTTGCAGGTGCTTCTGGGTGGAGTTGAGTAACAGTTTTGGCTTTGGGATGTTTCTGAAAGCTTCTGGGTGGAGTTGGATAACAGTTTCGGCTTTGGGATGTTTCTGAAAGCTGTGCAATTTCCAGGTTGGTGAGTCTTTTTCCACCGTTAGAGTTGAACACCTTAGGCTTCTAATGGATTGTGGTTTTAAAACATTTCTGGAGCAGATAACTCTTGTTCCAAAAGGGGATGCTATTTCTGCTAGCAGAGTTCAGAGAACAACAGTCATTTTCTGAGTGAGCTTCTAAATTACTTATCTTTAGAAAAGGCACCTGTGGGCAGAGGAGAAAGACTGTAACTGAACCCTCCCACTCCATGGATAGAAACTGTCAACTTTGTAGGTTTGCTCCTTTAAAGATCACAGATTGTGAGATCATTGAACAAACACCTGAGCTACTGTATGTCATCTGAGCCCGACAGAATGGCTCTATGCTGAGGTGAGGAAAAGGGGGTGTGAAATGTCCCTCCTTGATGTTGCCAAGTAAAATAGTAATCTTTTATGTACGATCAAAACCTTTTGCCTTGTGTAGAGAAGTGGCAAGGCCTGGATTTCAATACCACTCAAGTGCAAATGTATAAAAGCAGTCCTCAGGAAGGATTTGTGATGTGGAGAGTTAGTCTTTCCTGGTGTATGGCTGGGCACAGAGTAGTGCAGTGGACACTGCAGGACTGCCAGGAGTGACTGGCAGGGATGAAGGGCAAACTGATGGGCAAATACTGTTCACTCCTGGGCTCCGGGACATAGTGTATCCTGGCTAATGCTTAGTGAGCTGAGCAGAGGGAGACTGGCAAACAAACGAAAAAGTGTTTGAGTAACCTGGTGGGAACTGTGTGCAAGAGGCCCCTGCACTCACCTTAGCAGTGGAAAGCAGGACAAGGCACCTTCTCTCCCTGTCTCCTAGCTCTCATCTTTGCTGTGTGCTGCTCAGCCTTGTCCATCCAGCTTCAGGCCCTGAACAGGAGACTTCTTGACTCCCATCAACTTGTGTTTCTCCACAGTCAGGACTGGAGCCTGTATTCATGGCCCAGTGCCATCCTGGGGCTCATGGGCAGCTGCGCCCACCTCTGCAGACCTTTCCACCCGCTATGATCTGGACAGACCTCTTGTGTCTTACTGCCCAGCACTGCTGATGCATTCTGCATCAGTGCAGTCCTGTTTCATACCTCAGAGGAGAAATTTGCCCTTGGTTGCTTTCACTTAATCTTTTGGGCTAGCTGAGCTTTTTACTATTGGAAAAATCCTCCTTCTAGGAATTTTTCTTGCCCTCAGGGCAGACAGGATGCTGCTTCCTACTTTGAGAACGACAGTTGTGTGAGCTGGTGGGGGCTGTCTTACAGGCTTAGTCTGAGCAGCCCCACACTCTTGGCCTGCAGCAGGAGAGGGCCATAGGTCCTTCACTGGCATGTAGTACAAACAGCAGCTGCTTGATGCAGGAGATCTGCAGGAGTGGAGCAGGAATGACAGCACACTGTGTATCTTGCACGTATGTGGCATGACTACACTTGCATCTCAAGCCCAGATCTTTGTCTTTCCCACCATGAGCACTGGACCCACTCCGCATCCTCTGGATCCATATGCACAGTGTATCTTGGGAATCTGAGTAGTTAGACTCTCATAGCAACATCCTGCTCCTCTTCCTCTTAGCATTCATGAACATGGAATTAATACTCACGACTGGATCAGCTTGGGGGTGAGGTGTTGAAGCATCAGCACTGCATTTAGCTCCGGGACAGGTGCAAAAGTAAGGTGGTGTTGGGTTAGACAAAAGCTCTGTGCTGCTGCATGTCCTAGGGTGGATGCTTTTCTTGAAGCCAAGTGTGAATGGCAGCTGCTTCCAGCACATGTGTGTAGGACTGGCAGTCTTGGTGAACTCTCTCTGAACTTGGCTCCTGCAGACAGTGACAGAGGAAAGGGAGATAGAGAGTAGTGCAGCCAGGGTCTGGGCAGAGTCTGCTGGGAAATGTGGCAGCTGTGTGTGTGTGTTTTTATTTAACTTCTAATTATTTAGTTATGTGCTTTTGTCTTTGGCACTTCTGGGGATTAATTTCAGCAAAGACTCTAGCCTGCATCAGCAACTTTTAAGTTGCTCTGATGCCATTTGGAAAAAAAAATCATTTTCCATATTAATTAGAAGATACTACTGTAAAATTTATGTCAATTATCTGGCACTTTATTATGGAGAGGCAATAGCCTCTTCATAGTCCAGGTGGCAGCAGCCTTTTCATTACAATGAGAAATGGTACTACTCAGCTGAATTCACTAGGAGAAACACTCAGGGACTATGAGTTGCTTGTGGAGATTAGTGAGGGAGAAAACGGGGAAGATTTGTACTAAACCTGGAGTAAACAAGCCAGTTTGAGGACTCCAGTGTAAAATATGTATCAGACTTCTACTAGAAGAGGGAAACCATAGTGTCTCTTCATGCAGCCTCCATCCTCTGAGCTGAGGGGACGACTGCTGGGTTTGCTCATGGTATCTTGGGCTTTGCCTAGGTTTTGGAGGTGGGACTGCCATGATTCCCACTGTGGTACACAGGCAGTGATAGGGACTCCACCACCTCTGCAGAGAGGAGGCACGTTTGTCTATCCCCAGCTGCCCTTGGCCCCTATGCCACGTCCGTGCAGTAGTGCTGGTGAGGGCATTGCGTGCCCCACAGACAGGCTGCTCCATCGTCCAGCATGGGACAGCTGGGACAGAAGCACCCAACTTTTCTGTCCTATGAGGGCTTGCTAGGCCTGATCTGGAGAGCCTCCCCCTGTCCCAGCCTTGTGAGCCACATGGAGTTGGGGCGGGGGGGCCAAATGCATTTTAACCTGGGGTCTATTGTTTGGGGTTTTGTGGGGTTTTTTGTTGTTTCCCCCCCCCCCCGCTTTTGCTTGATGCGAGATCATTCAGTCAGTTCTCTTCCAACTGCTTCTGTATCACGGTAGCTAATGACTGACTGTCTTACAGGTGTGGAGAGGCTTTAGCGAGGTACTGGTGATGCTGACTGCTTGCATTCTTATCCTTTCCTGTGCTAATTAAAAAGACAGTGTAGAGACCTTGCTTTCTTCTTGCTTCTGTTTCTCCTTTATTTTTCTGTCACTACCCATGCATGCTTCCCAAAACCTACACACCACTAGGTCCTTTGCTGGGTGGTGTGAATTGGTGGTGCTCTCTAATTTATGTTGTAGTAAGGCAGAGACTGCAGTTGCAGATGACAAAAGATTCTGCAGGTTAAAAAGTTACTAAGCAATGAAGTGTACCGTGTCTGCCAGAGAGATAGGCCCTTGTTCTGCATGTTGCCTGTTTGATTTCATTGCTGGTGCGGCTCCTTCTCTGGCTTTGCTGCTAACTGTGATCGTGTTCTCCTGGGCAGGATGGGGATTGGAGACTGCTGCATGTAATCCCTTTGCCCAGGACAGGCTCTTCTAGAAGGTCCAGCTACTCCTGGGGGAGCGCAGCAAGTCTGCTCTTGTTGAGGATCAGTCAGAGGGGACAGCTCTGGTACAGTAAGGAAGGAGCCTGTGTGTAGAGAGTGGTACAGCAACGCACAGTCTGTTTTGAATGCAGAAAATTTTGGGGCAGGGGCAATTGGTTCTGGGGGAACTGGTTCCAGAGCTTGTGTCTACAAGAGTCCACTGACCCTTCAGAGGCTGTCTGTCTGGATTACAAGGGAATGGTAAACTGGTGGATGCAACAAAGTAAGAAGCCAAAAACTCTGTGAAATAGTCTTGTTCCTCTGGGTGCAGCAGCATGGCATGGCATGGCATGGCACGGGTGGGATTCTGTGGAGAGCTGAGCCCCACATCAGCCCCTCTGTTGTAAGCCAGCCCCCCTGCGGTGTTACCCGGAGGGGTGCCTCGGCTCACAGGTTGTCAGTGTTACTGGGGAAGGAGAATTATGGGGCACGGGCAGCTGTAGCTGCAGGAGGGAGTTGAAATCCGAGTGCTGCAGAAAGCGCTTGCTGTTCAGAGCAGCTCCTCAAAGGTTGGTTTGGGGACACGTACGCAGGGACCTGAATCGCTAACGTTCCTCTGTAACTTCTGGAAAGCAGTCAGTGAGTGAGTGGTGGGGCAGAGGGTTAATTTGATGGCAAATTATCTTTAAATTACAGTGGTGCAGCTCCACTGACTTCTGGTTTGTTGCAGTGGAGTAAATGAGCAAATGTAGCCTCTAGGGCTGATACAGGTAACTGCAGGAAAGGAATTCAGCGGTACTGACCGTGTCTGAGTTGCTCACTTCTGTCATACTGCTTTTTTAAGACACTGATCCCCCTGAGGAAACCTACAAAAAGAGATTTAGGTTGTGACTCCTTTTCATTTAATTTTTTTCCACTGTAAAGATCCAGTAAAGTATTTTTTTAAAAGTTTGCCCTGCATGTTTATCCTTGCAATCTGAGGAGTGTCACGTCTTATCTTCCGTGTTGCGTGCTGAGAAGCTCTTTGGAAATCAACTACAGTCCATTTTCTTCTGTCCTTGCCTGACACTAGAAGTGGTGTTCCAGCTGCTCGTGAGATTTTAAAAAGCTGAATGACTATTTAAAATCCCTGTGGGAGAGTCTGCTTAAAAGTCCCTTCCTTTTTAAGTTATTCATACTTCACCATCTTGGAATTGATGTTTTCTAGTCTTCCACAGAGACTTCTAGGAAGACCAGGTCAGACAAGACCTTGAAGGAGAAATGCTTTAATCTCAAAATCAAATTCCTTTAGTTCTTTTGTATCTGACAGAAAGGTGCAGATAAAGATCTCTTGTGTTTAAGCAAAAGGGCATTCTTCCTGCAGCAGTTTTCCCAAGCAAAAGTCAAAGCAGTGTGCAAGAAGGGCGAAGGATGCTAGCATGCAATCTTCTGTTACACACAGGATGAGAGTTTTTTGTCATCTGTGTAGAAAGCTGATGCCTTTCAAGCCTTCATGTTAATGCTTTTAATATCTTCTGCTGCTCTTTAACCTCTCCTCTAACAGCTGCATCTTAAAGAGCAGATGAAATTGTTTCAAGGATGGCAGGTCCTAATCTCGGTAACAGTTCCTATCCATTATAGGGTATGAAGTGAAATGATCTGTGAGTGGGTTTATCTCAGATCCTACGTTGCATTTTTTCTCAGCAGCAGCAAGAAAGGGAAATGATCAGACAGTGAGAAGCTGCTGTTTATTTTTAACTTACCCTTTCTTTTTAAATTCTGTTTCATAATTAAAGGAGATGAGGAGTGGAAGCTAATGAAAATACTTAGCTAAAGGGATAAGCTGATCTCAAGTTCACTGCAGAGATTACGATAAGTAGTGGGTAACACAGTAGAGACTTTGGGGCCTCTTGTTCCTTCCCTGTCCTCCTCCTAGAGTATCAAACAGTTCTCAGCTGCCTTTCAGAGGTGACACAGGATGGTTGGTTTAAAGGATACTGCTTACAGAGCTTGCTGCTGCCCTCAGAGTTTACTCTTCACAGTGGTTTGAGGATGACCCTGTTCAGTATCTGAAGACATCTCCACTCAGAGCTAGCAAGGAGGAATCCTGCTTCATGGAGAAGCGTGTACATCCATTGTCTGAGCACATCCGTACGGCACTGCATATGGCTGTGCGCATGGGGGCACAGGGGAGTGAAGAGGGGCCCAAGGGAAGGCTCCTGGGAAGTGGGGTGGCCATGGGTAAAATGCCTCCACTCTGAGTTACTGCTGGAGAAGCATATTCTACTCCTCACCTTTCAAACAGGGTTTCTCTCCTGCAGCATATTAATCTTGGTCAACTTGGCTTCCTCAGATTAACTCTGATTCGTGCAAGCTGCTAGATATTTTATTGCTTGGAAGAGGGTGCATTATACTACTATTCTCCATCCCTAGTGGATAGTTGCATCACAGACTGAATTATTCCTGTACTCAGGTGGCTTGCTTTCATTGTTGCTCCTGTCTCTGTGATACTTCTCACAGCTTCTGCACACAGGAACACGAGGGCCACACTGAATTTGGAGATGGCTGTCGTTGCAGGGGGTTATTCCTCTCTGCCAGTGGAGCTGACAAGCAGCATTAGAAAATGAGTCCTGGAGAGGAGGCTGTGTGCTCTTACAGCAGCAGAACACTGACAGGCTGTTCTTAAATAAGCTTTTATACAGCAAAGTACTGATTGCTAGCCCTAGCTTGACTCTGCAATGCTGGAGGATGGCTGAGCTGTAAAGAGACTCTGCTGTGTGACCATCTCACCTGGGAACCACTTTTAGGACCCTTTTTTACCCTCAGTCCTCATTTGGATAATGCCCTGTGGCTTCGGCCATCTCAGGGCCTAGCCTGCTTCTAAGTGTTAGCATGAGCGTCTCTGTGTACCACTGCCACATGCAAAGTTTGGGGGCAAACAAGACAGGGAAAGAAGTTTTTGAAGGGAGCCCTAGGCAAGTCTATGATTCCTTGAGTAAAGGGTTCAAGGGCATGATTTCAGTCCTCTAAAGGGCAGGAGCTGACAGCTGCCTGAAAGAGCAATTAAAGGGTAGTGTTTACATTGTTGGGAGGACAAGAGGAGAAGTAGAAGGGTGCCTTATTGTTCTGCTCACTGTTGTCCTACAGCCTCTGCAATGCTTTTCCTAGGATCTCTCCTGAATTGTGAATGCCTTGGGGTATTGGGGTAGAGTCCTCTTCGTTTGCACCTTGTGCTATGTAGTCCTCCTGGCTGAGGCTTTTCATGAGCAGAGGCTACTGTAATGCAAACCTGTCAGATGTTGGTACTCTGACTGTGCTTCTGTTTAGCTCTCGGATCAAGTGGTAACAGCCTAAGAAAGAAGTTAATGTGTTTAAGAGAATTGTTTCAAGCATATGTTTTGCCCAGGAGTGCTGAGCTATATGGTTCCTAGTAGGAAGATTATTGTTACTTACCATCTCACAAATGCTTTGAGGAATGTGTTTGTCCATGCAATGCTTTGAAGATAAAAAGCATTGTGGGAGTCCCTCTTGGTGTTCCCTAGTTAGGAAAATGAATAGTTCAATAGGACAGAGACATGTAACTATGAATTTACAAGTATAGCCCAGCGCTGGGAGCAGAGTAAGGCAGTAATACAAGCTGGAGTGCTTTGGTTGCAGGAAAGGCAGACAATAAGTATCTCCTGGGCAGGAAGACCTGAATTTGTGTCTTCAGCTGTTTCCAAAACCAGAGTCCATACCAGAGTTGGTCTTCTCTTAGCACCTGTCAGAAGTTTGTTCCCATCAGGAGAGAAGTGCAGTGCTCTGTATGGAAGCTGACCTGAGCAGCTGTAGAAGCTGGCAGTTTAGCAGATTGTGAATGGTGATTAGCAAGCCATGGGGGAGGTGCGCTGGCAAAACTAGCATTGGGAGGACCATGGGATTGGGCAAACCTGTGTTTGCGTAGTGCCTACTGTCTTACATTTGGGTGTACACATGGTAGTTAGCTGCTTAATTTAATGAGATCATGTCTACTCCTGGTGACATAATAGTATTTGGAAAACTGCTTCTGTCATAGGTTCATGCACTCTTCCAATGAATGAAGAAATTCTGTAAATTTGAGGGCTGTTCCTTGCTGGCATTAGGAAGAATTTAGTGCCTACCTCTGTGTTAGTCATGAGCCAAATATTGGCTGTTAAAGCCATGTATGTTGCAAAAACAGGTGCCAGAGCTGTGATCTATCTCAGCCTTGCTCCTCCTAAGCTGAGGCATCTGTGGATGCTGATGACTCTGTTGTATTTGGCTGTCTCCGGCAGGTTTTGGAAGTGGTGCGGTCCAATTATGACACACTGACCCTGAAACTGCAGGATGGACTGGACCAGTATGAGCGCTACTCAGAGCAGCATAAAGAGGCTGCCTTCTTCAAAGAGCTGGTAAGCTGTTGGGTCTGGGCAGTGGTATTTGGGAGATATAGCTGAGCAGCCCTTTTAGTCCATTGGGTTGCCTCCAAAGATGGGGCAGGAGCAGGATCTGAATAGACCCTGCATGTCTCAACTGATATGAAAGCTCCCTGGAGCTCCCTGCCATGCAACATACGGCTGGGGAGGAACCACCAGACTGTTCAGGCCAGCAACTGGTCGGTCAGTCTCTCTCCCTTCTGCCGTGGGGATCCACTGTGCTTTGTGGTAGTAAATATGCGTGGTGGAGAAGCTGACTGCTCACACCTTGCGTTTATCACACAGAGCAACTTAGCCTTTTTGCTGTTGTTAAGGGGACCACAAAGTACGGGACTGAGCAGAATACGTGATGCTGGTAAAACATGTGCTTGCTCGTTGCTTTCCTCTGTCTTTCACAAAATAGGGTTCGCAAGCAAAGAAAGCAAAAGCATTCCCTAGAAATGTCTCCTTCTGCCAGAGGAGAAGACTGATGGTAGGAAGCCCCACAAAGATAATATAGCAAAGACAAAACTGAGTCCAAATAATTTGGGTTGGTAGTTATATTCCTCAGCAAGCCAGCTGGCTCAGCCTACTCCAGAGAGCCCTGATGCAATATTTTCTTGTCCAATGGCCTCATCACCAGGAAGGCAGTGTTTTTGTAGTGGCTGCTATCTGAGGCTAGCCTGTTTTTCCTCACTTTTGAATCATTACAGCTTCAGTGAAGGGAGAGATCTCTAACTCGGGCAGCTTTCTCTACCAGTTTGAGAACTGATTCTCTCTCCCAGCTCTGTCCTTGCTGACTGATGAGTAATTGATGCCTGCCCACTCTGTCACGAGTCTGCATGAGTTTGGGAATGTTATGCCTCCCTCTGTCTACTCTGCTCCAGAGCAAGCACACCTGAATTGGTTTTGCTTCCTTCTACAGAATGCTTTTTAATGTTTTTTTGGCCATTCCAGCACTGCCATTGGGTAGGATATGGGCAAAAACACTTGCAGTCACTTCCGTGCCATTTTTCTGTGCTCTTTTTTGCCTGTTTTAGTCTCTCTGGCTTGCTGTTTGATACCATATCTGGAATACATGCAAAGAGATTTGGCTGCAGCCTTCCTGTGACACAGACTTCTCCGATTACTGTACCCTGGAAATAAGACGCATTCATGTTTCTGTTGTCATCTGTTCTGTCCCAAGGGCTCCTGCTCTCCTCAGCCAGCATCTCCTTCCCCAGCCTCTTGGCCACGTGACTGCTCTGCTTCCTGCGTGCCCCACTTTCCACTTGGCCTGGCAGAAGCTCAGGCTGATCATGCCAATTGATTAAAATGACATTCTCAGTCCTAAGATCATCACAGCTACAAAACACTCCAGCTAAAATGATTTTCTTCCTAGCCTGATTTCCCCCCAACCAAAAAAAAATAATAATAATCCTAATTTTTTATCATTTAATAATCTGTTTAGCATAACCAGTCCCTCCTCAACTCCCTTCTGAAAATTGCCCATCCAGGTACCCCTGGGACCCTCTCATCAAGAGCATATGAAAGCCTGAATAATTACTGTCTAAATGTGCTGATTTGACCCAGTTGTGAATCTGTTTAATCCACATTTCTCTAGATGCCCTGAGAATTGGGACCCTGTTAAATGTTCTTTACTCACAGCTACAGAAAATCCCCTGCATTCCATTAAGCCGTTCCCTCAACACAGCAGGATATCAACCTGATATGTTATGATTTGTCTTCAGCAAACCCAGCTGGCCTCCCGTCCTCCATGCTGTTTTCCTCTAGGTGCACAGTATCTGATGGCTTTATTAATTGTTCGAACAACTCACCAAAAAGGCCCTAGTCTGCCCTGTCTTCCGCATATCCTCTTCAAATGAGGTACTTGGCTTCCTTTTTGCGAGGCTTCTGAATCTTTACTTCAGCTTCCATTGCTGGTCTGATGTTAGGTAATATCCCCCTACTCAATGCATTGTGTTTAACTGCTGAGGTTTGCAGGATTTCATGGAGGGGGCAGGGTGAAGTTGCTGCAATTTTCTTCATGGGCTCTGCCAAAGGAGCAGGGCTGGTGGTGAACTACAGGTTTCCAGTAGGGTTTCCAAACTCATGCTGGTCCCATCAGGTCTTCCTGAAAAGGATCTGTTTGCAAATAATTCATTCCAGAGTCTGCTTGGTTTTCTTACTCTATCTGTGTGACTGCATTAAAGCAAATCCTTGGTGGGGAATGACACGAAGGAGTCATTCTCATTTTCGGCTGCCTTTTCATTTCTCTGTGTTCCCATTAAGTGGGTGAGCAGAAACTTCCCCAAGCCATTCTCTTGGCTCCCTTATGCTTAGAAATCTTGTTCTCACTCCTTTGACATGCTTTGCTAATGCACTGCTTCACTTCTCTGGTTTTGCCTCAGTGCTACTCTTTCTTGCTAATCCCAAAGAAAAATCTCCTTTCTTCTCCCATTCCCTTTTCAAAGAAGCTTTCAAAGGCCTGCGATACTGCAGCCACATTATGGTGGAAGGTGATGTGCAGAGTGTTTTATCAACGGGGTTTTCTGGCCTGTTGTGCTGCCTTTGAGGGGCTAAAGGAAGGAAGTAAGGAAGTTTTCTAACACTTTTTATTTCTTTTCCTTTGAACCCTCAGGGATGTCATTTGAGGTCTGTGCTTCTTTGATAGAATGAATGGTTTGGATGTGAGCTTTTGGACCTTCGCATTGCAGCTGGAGGAGCATGTGGAAAGAGATTCAGCATCTTTCCAAAACATTCACTGTCTTTTCAGCAGAGTCTCAAAATAGTCTGATTAGGGATTGATTTCTGCAGGGGAAATTATACTAATTTGACTTTTAATTAGATGTAGTAGCAGTGTAAACCTTCCTCCCATTGTACAAATTTCTTAAGAGCTGCTTGTTGATTGGAAACAGGCTTAATTGATGGGACTTGCTGCGAAATAGGAATGTCTGTATTATTGCAACTGAGTGTTGCACATGTCCAGCTATAATGACACAAAACTAGACCTGAATAATGTTTTCCTCACATGGTTAATGCCGCTTCTTCATCCATGCTTTCGTTTGCTCATTGTTCTCCAGGTGATGTCAGTATTTCATGCATTTCCCATTTCTTCAAAGTCTGTGGGTTAAATGCAGTCCAAGCTGCTAATAGGGAGAAAACAATTTCAAAAGCTCTTCTGGCACTAGTGTGCTTCAGCATGCTCCACACAGAAGTAAGAGAGGACACATGCTCTGCTTTTACTTCCTTGCAGAATGAATGTTAAAACTCTGAGCTTACTTTCTGAGGCTGTTTTTGGCCCCTTGTATAAGCCACTCTAGAGAGTTCTGGTAGCTTCCAGACTGGCAGCCAGGCCTGAGCTGCCTGCTGCACCACGAGCTAAGAGTCGTCCTGGGATGTAGCCTCGTGGATGGAGTAGCTCAACCAGACTGCAGGAAGCTTCTGAAGTTTATCCTTGTTACAGGCTGACACCTCCCTGCGTCACTGTCTGGTCTCGCAACTCCAAAAGGGAGATGAGCTCTAGTTCCTTGTGCTGAGCCCTGGTGCTGGAGATAACTGGATTTAACTCCTATTTGAGCTATTCTTACCTTTTAAGCTGGTTGGCTCAGAGTTGCCTGCTTTCTCACAGCAGCAGAAATGCTGGGTAGAGATTTGTAGAAACATCAGCGTCATCTTGTGTGTTGTTATCATGCCCACTCCTCTCCCCAATTTGTGTTAAAGCAGATCTAAGTCCATCTAGACCGCTCTTGACCAAAGTTTGTGTCTAAGCTCCTCTTGAAGCCTGAAGCTGTCTTTAAGTGAAAACAGCTCCACACTGGCCCCAGGTGATCTACTCTACTGCTTCACAACCCGCAGGTTTAAAAATACTTCCTCTTTTCCAGTGTAAATCTTCTTTGTCTTAAATTAAGCTGAGTATTTCTTGCCCCATCCCTGGGGAGCCAGAGAAATATTACTCACTGTTCTCTTTCTGACCTCATTTTACATACTGAGGAGTGTTTGCTCTATTCCTCCTAAACCTTCTCTTTGCAAACTAAACAGGAGTAATTTCTTGTGCTCTACCCCATAGCTACAATTTCTGCTAAGCCCTGTGTTCCCATCATGTGCCACTCCATCCTCCCTTTCTGGGCTTGTAGGGACTGCCGCCACATCCTTCTTGGAGACCTTGATGTGTATACAAGTCAGGCATCTTCTATTGCTGGTGCCTGGCCCACGGCAGCAGTTCCTGAGGCCAGGAGCTCATTTCTGCTTGTTCATTCTGTTGCTGGGACTCCTAGAAATGCTTCTAGTTGGAATAAGAATGCTGGCTTACGCTATGTGTCGCATCTGCCCCTTTTCTGCAGGCAGCCACAGTCCCCAGGGCAGAGGACTCTCCACATCTGTTTAGCCAGTTTGTTCCCCTCTTCTCAGAACTGACTGTGTTGCTGAGGCGGGGAGCACTCAGCAGGACTGGGACCAAATCCTGTCAGTGAGTCTTCTGTCTCCTGGCAGGGAGACAGCCCAGTGCAAACCAGTGAGTGTTCTGGAGACCATTTACAGTGGCGTTTAACATAGGCTATAACCTGTGGTAATCTTACGAGACACAATCCCAAACTATTTCAGTACAGAGTAAGTCAAAAGACACCCAGAGGAGAGAGGTGAGGGGGTGCTCCAAGGGAACAAAGACGTGTGGGGTCTCTGCCAAGCATCCTGATGAAGGAGAGTTTGTGGTTTCTGCAGATGCCATAAAAACTAAATATTCTGTCTTTAAGTGTAGACATCTTTGCTAGCTTGCTTGGGTCATTAGGGTCTGTGCAATGGAGCTCACTGGGGTTCACTTCACAGCTTTCCCTGTTAACCTTCCATGTTTTGGTTTGCATCCCACTTTTACACATTCTGCCTTTTTTTTCTCACCAGGGCAGCAAACGGGACCCTCAGCAGTATAAACACTGCTAACTTGCTGTTCCAGCCCCCAGTGTTGGATTCCTTGTTCTGCTTCTATATAATTCATCCCCCAGTGCTTTTAAAAAGCACAAAATGCTAACCAGGTCAGCAACAACCTTATTATCACAGACTCTGAGTCTCTCAGAACTGTAATCCCGTTGTTTGGATGAGCTGGTGTCAGTTTTGCTTTCTGTCACTGCTGCACAGTCGCTGTCACAGATGATGTTTGACTTTGTTTTCTCGTTGCCGAGTGCAGCTGAGACTGAGCCCAGTCTGGGGCCTGCACGTTCGGCCAGCCGAGTCTGCAGGCGTGAAGGGGGAAGGGAAGCTGCTGCGCAGCAGGGCCGCCCAGCTCTTCTTCACAGACTCTGTGGGTGACCAGAAGTCCAGGCATCATTAAGGGATAAAGGTGTCTCTTCTTCAGAGACAGCTAGTGAGCCATCTTCAAGTGTAAGGCACTCAGCGCAAAATACACACAGCTGGCTCTGAAACCATGGTTTTCTGCCCGCCTGGGTGATAATTTGTGTTTACAGCACAGTAGCATGGCCTCTGTCCTTTCCTTGACTCCGTATCTTTGGCTCTGCAGGTTCTGGAGCAAGGCAGAGGCCATGGCACTGCATTCGTCCAGGAGAATGCTGGCTTGCACTCCAGTGGGCACTGGTAGAAAATGCTTTTCCAGCTGCAGTCTGGAAGTGCTAATTTTCCCCATTACTTTGCCCCAGAACAGGAAACACATCCTAGCTCATGCATCCAACCAAAGCATCCTTTCCCATCCCTGTCTCATTTTGAATTTACTCTTCTTGCTGGGATGTCACTGTAGACGTTCCTGTTATTCTAGGAAGCAGATAATCCTCAGGGATTTCTTGCAAAGCTGGAGGCTCAGTGAGAGCTGGCTGCAGCAAGTTCTCTGGGGCTATAAGAGCACACAAAAGGGTTTCATGCTGAACCTGGAGGTCAGCAGTGTCAAAGCTGCCATGTTCATGGGGAGCCAGGAAGAGTCCCTTGGCTAAAACATGTTGTTTTGTCTCTGTCAGGTTCGGTCCATCAGCATCAATGTGAGGAAGAACCTTGCTTTCAACACGCTGAGCCAGGAACTGCTGCTGAAGGAATTCTCTACGATCTCTTGAAGCAAGGATGCAGCCACTCTGCAGGGCTTACCAGAGACAGGCCTGTCTGGGCAGGGACACTACAGATCTGCAGCCGGTCGCCCCTTGCCTTCCGCCTGCAGAAGGGACTGCATTTCTTCTAGGGGAGGGCCTTGCTGCTGTGTGTTTGATCCCAAAGGCATGTTTTTCAACAGGACTGGGGCTGAGGAGAGGTGATCAGCATGTTGAGGAGGAGGAGGAAGCAATTTTGTTAAGGTGCCATGGGGGTGGGCAGGTGTTCCTGTGACGTAGCAATGGGAGATTCCCTCTGCAGCCTCAGGGAAGACGCACTGGAAACCTTTGTAGCGGAGCTGGGGAGAGCTCACAAGCAAAATAATAAAACTAGTCCAGCTGCGTGAGACAGTTCTGGGTTGAGATCACTCACCTGCTCTATGGAGAGAGCTCTCTGATCCCAGGTGAGGGCTGTTCTTTTCTGTCAGCCTGGATCAACCCACCCTCCTGCAATGTAGGTCAAATCCACTGCCATCCCATTGGGAATGGCTTCGGGGTATAAAACAGTTTCCCCAAAGAGCAGGCCCTGCTCACTGCTGGCTCCTGGCATCAGAAGGTGTTACTTGACCCAAGCCATCAGATTACTGGAGAAGGAGAAATTTTGCTTCCGAGGCTGTTGGCTTACGGGGTCCAGTCTGAGCCAGTACGCAAGAATATGGGTCATCAAACAGAACATTTCGTAACTGGAGACCAGCTCTGCTTGGGGTCACTGTTGCTTCCAGTAGCCCAGCTCATCTCTGCTGTTTCTAAGGTTGAGGGACATTTTTAGATATTCCATTTTCATGAGGCAGAGCACAGGTTGACTCCACTCCCCTTATTGCCCATCAGAGACTGCATTGTGACAATCCTCCTCTTCCTCCCAGGAACATCTGCCTTGCACATATTTGCAAGTGCCTAGTGACCTCCCATAAACTAAGAAGTCCACAGTTTTTCCCTTGTGTGTAGCATGCAATTAATATGCAGCTGGAGAAGTAGTTACTTCACTTTCTCGCTTGCCCTCCTGTCTTCACCAAGCAACTTGCAGCTACAGTCTGCTGAGAACTTCCTAAGGAAGAACTCTGGGATGATGCTCTGGGGCACAGACCTTTCTGCTCCAGAACCAGTGTTTCAGAGGTGCCCAAGTCTGGCAGAGCATGTTCCGAGTGCTGTGCCAGGCTGCCAACTCAGGAATACGCAGCATAAACACCCATTCCCTGCTCATGCGTTTTCAGCTCCCAGCAGTGATATTAGGATCTGGCCTGACTCAGTGGACTGAACTAGAGAAGATAATTTACATCCCAGATCCACTGGGTTTTTTTCCTCTAGGAAACAGTTTTTTTTTTAAAAAAGTGCCTAGTTCCACTCTTAGCCTCGTAGGTTAGTGTGAGTGATGTGAATGTCAGGCTCATTCTCAGCCATTTTTAGGCAAGGCTTATTCATGCTAGCATGTGTTAATTCTGTTAATGTTTCATATTAACGTGCCATGAGCATTGGAAACTGAAGGCTGTGTCCTGGGCTGCCCACTGGTTATAGCACCCAATGAAGACCATATATTTTCCTTGGGAGCACCGGCTTCTCCCAACAGAAGATACTTTGCCTCAGCACAGAATTGTCTGGCTTTTATCAGCTAAGCCAGACACTTATTTGCCTTCCTGCCATGCACGTTTGTGGAAATGTGTATGTGTCAGAGGGAGAGCAAGCAGGCTCCATAAAATCACTCTGCTTGAGAACAGGCCAAGGCGTGTAGAAGGAGGGCATTTCTCCAGTGAAAATTGAGTAAAAATGGTTTGCAGCACATGGCACTTGTCTGTATGCATGGGGAGCTCTTGCTAAACCATCTTGCCTCTGAGGGGGGGAAGTTCCTTCCCAAAGGGGACTTGAGGTGCAGCCCCAGCATCACTTCTGTCAGAGCACTGAGTCACCCAGCTGTCCACATGCCTCCTTTTCTCTGATCCCGCTTAGGCTGAGACTAGACGGATAGGTGAGAGAGGTGGGGATGAGTCTGCCTCCGCCTCGGCAACCTCTGGGATTTTTAGCTTTCACTCTGGGCTCAGCTGTCAAAGGTCTCGCCTCGCCCATGGTGCTCCCTTGTTGGGATGAACTGAGAAGCCCAGGCTGTGACTGGGGGCAGCTCCTGAGGTCAGCCCTTGTCCAAGGCTGAGCTGGGGAAGACTGCGACGCACATCCTCTTGTCACACTGTCGCCAAACCAAGCACTGTAAATGGATGTACATACAACCCGAGAGCTCAATAAATAGCAGAGCCCTGCCCGTCGAGAGTGTGCGGTGTTTGTCCTTCACAGAGGGAAGAGTTACGGGGAAGTTACGGGGAAGGCCCTGGTGCTGTTTGGTAGCATGCTGGCTGCAGCAGGGGAGTCGCTTGCCCTGGAGCTGCTCTTGCCTGTGCAGAGGGAGGTTGTGGTGCTGCTCAGCGGTGCCTCCTCCTTGGTCCGGGCTGCAGGTACCAGCCAGTAGTGAGCAGCCCTGTGCTTCTTACGTGCCCCTGGGGCTGCCAGTAAGGAAAACATGAGCAAGGCTGAGCGCCTGTGGATGTGAGCGAGGTATGCAGAGATTTACCTGTGCATAGTGTGATGCTCTCTCTGCTGCTGGTGTCAGCAAACTCCTAGTCCCAGATTCTGCTGCAGATTTGCCCATTTTGTTAAGCACCATACTGCTGCTTGTGTTTTGAGGCCAGCTTAAACTGGGCAGAAAGTCATTTAACTCTAACATTCAGCCTCAGGATGTGGCTGATGGCCCCAAACTTTCACGTATCTGACCTGAGCAGTTGAGTGTATTTTATTATATCTAATTCATAGCCCAGTCTATTATTGGAAGAACTGTTTTTGAGGCTTGGGGAGTGTGGGGAAAAATCAGATTGCTGCCTTTAAATTAGGCAGCTGCTGCAGGGAGACAAATATTTTACAAAATAATGACCAAATTCTGGAGGAGAAAAATTGAGTTTGAGCTAAACTTTGGAGGGAGTTATTAAAAATTTATTTGTAAGTGCCATTGTGATTTTTGGTATTGTCTCTTCTTCCCTAGCTCTTACAGATCCCATTTCTCATGCAGACTCGAGAGAGGGGCAGCTCCTCAGAAGCCAAGTCTCTGCTTGGGCTGCCTGGGCTGCGGGTTGTCTGAGGAGGCACCGTGCCTTGGGCAGAGGGTACCGACGGGAGGCTGGTGGGGTTGTCAGCTCCATGTGATGACTTGGCTGCTCTTTGGGGGTGTTAGGAGCAGGTAGTACCAGGCCCCTGAGTCTCATGTACAGCAGCCAGAGCGCAGGGTGCGCCTTCACCCACCTGCTGTTTGGTTTGCAAGCCTCTTTGGCCTCTTCCTTGTCATGGCTGTTACCTGCTGTGATCCCACCCGTGTGATACGGGGCCTGTATCTCTGTAGGATTGAGCTGCCCCCCACGTGAACCTGTCGTGGTGCCCATGGGGCGCTTTTCTCTCCCTGCCTGAAGAACTGCACGCTCTTTGCCTGCTCTGGGGTCCTGCCAGGCTGTTGCGTGATGGGTGTCAGGAGGAGAAGCCTGCTGCCATGGGGAGAGCTACCTTCTAGACAGCACTTGCACAAGGGATCAGCCCCAGTGTGCACCATCTGCCTCCCCACACTTCCCTCCTGGGATGGAGCCAAGGGCCGGGAGGCCAGGTGGAGCCGGTGTCCTTCTCAACTCCCAGCCCAGCACAGGGCAGGCAGAGGGAGATGCCATTACGCTGCCGAGTCACAGCTGTCCTCGTGTGTGTCAGGGCTGGTGTGCGGCCAGCAGTCTGCAGTAAGATTTACAGCTGGCTTTTGGCACTCACAAGCAGCTCTCCTTCTTGGTGTCAGCACTGATGCCTTGTGGATATTTATTCTCATCTCTGTTTTCTGGGCTCTGTTTTCTTCTTTGGTACTTGTTGGAATGAGCAGTGGCCACATCCTGGCTGTGCTGAGCAGCGTCATACCAGACAAAGGTTTGTCCCCATAGACGTGATAGGGTTTTTTTGGCATATGAGCTGTTGCAGTAACATGAAAGGAAAGGGATAAAGCCCAACTTTGGGAGCTGCAGACATCCAAAGGGGCTAGGATAAGCTGGGCCTTTCCCCTAGTGGAAAGAATTAATGCCTCTGCTGATGCTTTCAGGGAGAGGGCAGATGCAAAAGTAAATCATGAATGAAAGTCTGGGCCAGGAGGCTGGAGAAGGGCTGTTGCAAGGCCTGTGGGACCTGGCCTTCCCTGGGGCTGCTGGGAGTCCTTTGTGCTGGTCAGAGCCCTGGTTCTCCCCACTGCAGCATAGTGTGGCTGAGCTCAGGGGGACACTGATCAAGCAGAGGGGTGACCCCAAATAAATGGGACAGGCAGCATCCTTGGGGGAGCATCGCTGGATGCTTCCCTTGCTCCTGTTGTCTTTTTAAAGCATCTTTAGGCCACCCTTGGCAGCTGCTCAGGAGCACAGAACTCAGATCTGACCCAGAGCGGCTATCGCCTCTGAGGGTTGTGACCGACTGCAAAGGGGGATGCTCAGGACTGGGCTCCCCCCAGCCTCTGCCCTACAGCTGCCCACACGTTACTCGGGACCAGCAGCTTGTGCACAGATGAGCCCCTGCCTCTCCTTGCCAGAACGGGGCTCCCACACAGCCCCCATCATCTCAGTGTGTCCCAGAGGGCCAGGTCAAGTGTAGTGTCCGGAGCCCTGCGGGAGCAGCCACTGCGGCTCCATGCTGCGCTCCCCTCTCCCAGCTTGGCGGCTGCTGGAACGCGGGCCGGGCAACGCTCCACGGCCTCTGCTCTCCTGTGCTGTCCCTCCAGGGCTAATTGAATCATGTGGCTGGAAATTGAATCCAATTGAATAGATTAAATGAGCCAGGCTTGCCGCTCGCTGCAGCGCAGCTCAGAGCCTCGTCAGGCTGCTGCCAGAGGCTGGGAGCTCCCAGGAGTCCCATGGGGGCACGAAGGGGCTGGGGAGGCTGCAGGAAGATGGACACCCACTGGGCTGGGCTGGTTCTCCAGCTCTGCTTTGACAGGTGAACACTCAACCATTTCTCGGTGACAGGCAGCCTGGCCGGGTCCCAGGACCCACAGATGACTTTGCTACAGGCGTGCACAGGTTAGGTTCTGCTCGTTTCCTCTCTGAAGCAATTAGTGCCTAATTAGTTGGAGCCCCTCTGCTCCAGGGTTCAACCAGGGCCCTCCCAGTGGCGTACGGGAGCGAGGATGCCCTGATGACCTGTGGCTGTAGCAGCTGTGGCTGTAGCAGCCGTGGCTGCGCCCTGATCAGCAGCTCCAAGCCTGTTGCTCTCCCAGCCTACAGCAAGTGATGCTCCAGCAGCACCCTTCTGCGCCACCCCAGCCCCCGTGCCCTGCTTTCAGCCCCTCTGCTGTAGCCATTGCCAGGCCAACGGGATGGGACGGGCAACAGCGAGCGGTGTGCTGAGACCACAATCGCAGCGTGGACATCCCCTCCCACGGAGGTGAGCTCAGGCATGGGGCCCTGCCCTGGCAGAGCCGGAGGGCTTGTGTTCACAGCACGGACTCGCTCATGACAGAGATGCACACGCGATTTCGTAGTAGACCGGAGCTGCTGAAAGGGCCTCTGGTGGGGCATCCAGCGTGGTGTAAGTGAAGGTTGGAAACAGTATCTGGTTCCTCTTTAAATAAAAGCTGAGCCCACAGGCACTGGGCACACAAACACTTATGAGATGCTTTATAATGCTGGGAGGGCTCATGAGACTCGGGGTACCTCCTGAGTCTGGGAAGGCTCCAGTCCAGTCTCCACTCCCTAAAATAAGTGCTGTTACACAGCTTCACACAGATTTTGCATCTGTTACGCAGAATTGGCAGAGAAACATTCAGGGTGGGCACAGAGCCCCCTGCAGCCCGCCCAGCAGGGGACTCCCGGCACTGGGGAGTTCCCTCCTTGCTGGAGGCTGGGGCAGAGGCGGGTGACCGGCTTTCGAGGACGCAGAGGATGATGCAACGCCCTTTCTCCCTCCTGCACACCCAGATTTCTCCCACCTGCTGGTTTGCATCTGACAAAGGAGGTTCCCTTTCTCCTGCAGCATTCCTGCTTGCAAGGCTCGCCCAGCAGCTTGCAGGCATCTGTTCCTCCTCTAGCTTTGCAAGATTTTTCAGCAGCTGAAATTCCCCCCTCAGAGCTGAACCTCCCAGCAGCTCCCACCTACCTGTGTGTCTCTGCAGGGTGGGTTTGCAGAGATGGGAGTTGTCCCCCCCGTCTGCCCCAGCTGCCTGTGTCCTGTGAGGTGCCCTGCTGGGGCATCACCTGCCCAGGACCTGCTGGTCTGCTGTAGCTGCTCCCCCAGTCCTCAGGACCCCAGGCCTGCAAAGACCAAGGGGCTTGTCTAGGTCTCGTGCCATCCAGATCCATTGCCTTTATGGATGTAGTAAATATTGTGGTTTATTCCTGAGTGAGGCCATTTGCCCTGCCTGGAGTGCCCCCCCTGCAGCCACTTGCATGGCCACAAGCACCCCTCCTCCAGGCTGGGGGGCTGCATGGGCCCTGGGAGGGGAGTAGCCCCCAGTGCTGAGCTGCTCATCCCCATCTAAGGCTGCTTTTTGCTGGCATTTTTGCAAGGGATGAAGCTGTCTTAAGGAGCTCCCGTTTCTGCCCTCCGTTCCTGGAACCAGCCCCTGGGTGCTGCATCCCATGTCCCAGCCTGGGAGCTGCCGGGGAGCCCTCTCTGCTGGGAGAGCAGACCTGTCCCTCACTGCCAAGTGTAAATCTGAGACCAGAGGCACCAGGCGACCGCAGCCAAAATGAGATTAATGGCATCTGCTGAGAGCACATCCCGAGGACTGCTATTGATGACCATGGCTTTAAAACACTGTTAACAGTGGATAAAGAACCATGATTTAGAGCACTCGGCAATTACATCTCTGTTTGAAATTTCCTAAAGATAGGATCAGACTCCTGAGTCCTGCTCTCTGCTTTTCCGATAGAATTAATAAGAAAGGAGATATGCAATTAGGCAACACGCAGGCTGGTAGGGCAGATCGATGCCTTGTGGTTACCTAATGAAGTGTTAAATTACGTCTTTCCACCTCCCTGTCCCCCTGTAACAGCCGCAGTGGGCTGTTTGCAGAGGACTTGCAGGGCTCGTGCCTGGGGGAGAGTCCCCCTGCACCCCTCTACCCCTGTCCAGCTTCATGGTGGTGGGGTGCGGACCCCAGCGCCCCTGCCTCCTTTCCAGGCTCTTGCTTCTGTGGATAGGAACAGTTTGGGATTGTCTTGGGCTTTGTGTCGAGCCTGGGATTTTCAGCAGGGCTCCGTGGGGACACGTGCAGCAGCAGCAGCAGCTGAGAGCAGGCTTCTGCCCTGAGAGCCGGGGGATCCCAGAGGGAAGCTAAAGGCGTGGATGAGCTGAAGGGATTTGCCCCATGTTGCAGGGTGGGTGTCCTGGAGACAAACAGGGATGGTTGTGGGTGGGCTCAGCTCAATCCAGCCTGGGTCTGGACGTGGCTGGTGGCCGCCTGGCACAGCTCTGCCTGCAGTGGGACTCTGCATCCAGCACTCCGGGCAACACCAGAGCATCCCCAAACTTGTCCCCTTCCCCAGTTACTCCTGACAAGGCTGCATCGGCTTCACGCTGACCTGGGGACAAGCCCCCTGGACAGCGTGGCCATGTGCACATCTCGCGGCCCCTCTTGCCCTGGCTCAGAGCTGTTCCGGGCTGTGGCTCTGCTGCCAAGGAGCAGCGTTAATCCCGTGCAGACGTCCTTTATCGAAGTGCTGCCGCCGCTGACAGGGTGACGGATGGGCCACTTAGGGAACGTGCCTCATGCCCGGGCTGATGTGAACGGGTGCTTTCCATCACAGCGAGGGTGGATAGATGATGCCGGGGACACCCTGCCTCTGAGAGACACACAGCCCGGGGTGCAGCACCCCTCACACCCTGAGCTCGCCTCCCTCCTTGCATCTCCCACCTGCCCCCCTTTTCTCCACCCCTGTCCCACTCTGCTGCTGGCTGTGCCAAGTCCTGGGGCTGGTTTACATGTCCCTGTTTCCCCTGTGGCTCTCTGCTGCTCTCCCAGAGATGAGCTGGGAGATCTGGGTGCTTCCACAGGACCCCTGCCCACCCCAGCAGGCCCTGGGCATCAGGGTATGTATGGGCTTCACAGTGAGCTGTGCCCCATTTACTGTGGAGCCTGTGCCACTTCTTGGCCAGCCAAGGTATGGCCCTCCTTCCCAGTTACCCATTGTAGCTGGGATCTGGGCTCACAGTGGCCACTGGAGCTCTTCCCATCCTCTGGAAACAGTTAATCCAGCGTCGTCTGCAGCAGCTCAGACCACCAGCCCTGCCTGCAGACAGCTTCTGCCCGCCCGGGACCTGCTGATTGCTTTCACGGCAGGCATGGACGTGGCCAGCAGCAGTGGGGCTGCATGAAGCATGAGGGCGTTGATTAAAGCCTCAGACGCCGCTTAGGTGATTTTCCCCAGCCAGGCCCAGCCTTTCTGCATCTGCCGCACGTCCCGGTGAGACATGCCGCAAAGGATGCTCTCTGCACTCCGGTGTGACTTTGCCGCCGTGCCTGTCCCTGGCCAGACACGTTTACCGAGGCGTCTCTGCACCCAGCACACCTGCAGCAGGGCCCCTGTCTGGGTCCGGGCAGGCAGGCAGGGACCGGACCCGTTCCTGCAGCAGACAGGCAGCAGCAGCCGGCAGTGGGCTGCTCCCACCCCGGCATCCTGCAGACCCCCAGCTCCCAGTGCCCGGAGGAATATTTAGGGGGAGACGTTGCATTTTTTCCAAGCAGAGAAAGGCTCAAAGGCTGTGAAACCTGGCAGGATGCCCGGCCCTCATGTCTGCTAAGGAAAAGAGCTGTGACCAGCGAGCAAGCAAGCTGTGTTCCCCGTTTCCTACACTGCAGGGAGGGTGGGCTGTGTCAGCCTGGCCCTGGGGCTGCCCCATCCTACCCCACGGTACCCACCAACCTGCTCAACTTTCCCCCCTCTCCCCAGCCTGGCAAAACATCTTTGACTAGCCTGCAGGAACAGGAGCACTTAGCTGGGATAAAAATAGCCATGTTTGCCTCCCGATGGACCAGGGATGGCAGAAGGTGAAAACTTCCCCCATGCAGCTCTGCTGGGCCCACCGCGTCCGCAGCGGGATGGACCCACAGGATGCTGGAGGTGGGGTGGGTGAGCCTGGGCACTGCTCGTGCAGCTCTCCTGACTGAGGCTACCTCCCTGGACACCACTGGTCCCCAAGGGCTGCAGATTAAATGCGGCCAAGGGTGTGGTGAAGAGGACGGAAGAAGGAGGAAGGAGAGGGCAAGAAGCAGCAGGATGGGCAAGCCTAGCAGTGCAGGGGGTCCACAGGCTGGCCAGCCTCCAGCTCCACTCATCAGGCTAAGCGGAGGGGGCATCGCCAGGGCTGTCCCAGGAGTTTTGCTCCAGATGGTCAGTGCATGCGGCCTCTGCAGTGGTGGCCGGGCCACAGGGAGGGCTGGGGAAACGTGGTTAGTTCTCCGAGCATTTCTCCACTGCGTTTTCCTCGCTAAATGGCTCTTATTTTTAGATCCAGGCAGTTGCTAAGCATCGCTGCCTCGCTAAGGCGGCTTCTTTCATGGCTTGACACCAAAGCACGCTGACAACACGCTGCCGCGTGAGCGCGGCCCTCCCTCCTCGCTGCTCTGGATTCCCTTTCTGCCCTTTGGCTCCCATGGGCCGGGAGGGCTGGGCTGGGCGCAGGGATCGGATGGGATGCTTTGCCTCCTTCCATAGCCCCTGCTCCCCTCTGTCTCCCTGCATAGATCAGAGGATGAAGGGAGAAGAGGTGGGACATGCTGGGAGCTGGGCAGCCCCGAGATATGCCCAGGACCCCTGTCACGGTGCAAACTGGCAGTGCATGGGAGCGGCATGACAAAAGCCCCTGGCTTTGCCCGTGGCAGGGACTCTCCAGCACAGCTTGCATCCCCCAGGCTGGCATCGTGCACAGATGGCAGCAAATAACCAGGGGCAGCAGCGGGACCTCCAGCCCCCAGCACCAGATGTACCGGCGGGGCTGTGAGCTCGTCTCTTGGCAGCACCGTGCCGCTGGAAGCCCCCCCAAGGTGTGCTGCTGCTTCACCCTTCCCTTGGGGCTGCAGGAGATGGGGGGAAAAATCCTGCTAAAGGCTCCAACCCCGCATGGGAAACCCGTGCTCGGGGTGGGGGGCGGCAGGGGGGACCTGCTCCTGTGCTCGGCTGCAAGCAGGCGGACCCGGGCCACCCTCCCCGCTCCTCTGCCGCACCTCTTGGCGGCCGCACGTCCCCTCCACCTCTGACCGATTTCCCACCCAGCTTCTTCCCGAGGTGGGGATGCGGCAGCCGCCCTGGACGGGGCAGGGCTGGGGTCCCCTTCCTCTGTAGCTCCTGGGGGTCCCGGGGCGCAGCCCGGCGTGGGCACCGACACGCAGGGCTTGGGGGCCCCTCGCTCCCCCGCAGCGGGCTGTGGGGGTCTGCGCTCCTCCTGCTGCCCCGCGCCCCCTCCAGCCCCGTCCCCTTCTCCGTCCCTGCGCGGCCCCTGACCCCCGGGTCTCGCCCAAGCCGCCGGAGACCCCCGCCCCGGCGNGGGCCCGGGGCGGGGGGATGCTCCGGGGGGGCAGGGTTGGTCCCAGCCGGGCGGAGGTTGCCCCGAGGCAGGTTTGCAGGGAAAAGGCCCCCGCCGGGCGGTGGGATGCTTGAATGGCTTTTGGCCGCCCCCAAGCTCACCCTCCCTCACCGCTGCTCCCCAGCCCCTCGGGACACCAGGGTTTGGCACTGGGCTCTCTCCTCCGTGCCTTGGACCCCCCGCTGCACCCTGGGCTGGCACGGCAGCACCCCGGCAGCGGGTTCCCCCGGGAACGGAGAGGCTCACCCCGCTCAGCAAACCCCAGCAGCGCCACAGAGCCTGGCATCTCCTCCCCCTGTCACCCGGTGTCCCCTAGGGCATCTCCAGAGGTGCTCTGCCGTGGGATGGGGTGGCCGTGGGACAGGGAGGCCAAATATGACCCATCTGCGATCCTATCGTACCCCCGTCCATCCTTTGCCCCAGCAGGGAATTGCCTGGCATCCCACATCCCATCGCAACATTCGTCCATCCATCGCACCTCATCCCACGCTGGCCGGTAGTGAAGCAACTGGGCTGGAGCTGGCGACACCCCTCCTTCCCCATGTGCTCTCCACGGATCAGGCCAAATCCCGTCCCCTTTCAGGGCCTCCGTCACAGCAGCTGTGAAATGGGGCAGCAGATCCTGCCTGCCTCCCGGGACCCACGACGGAGCTGAACCTATCCGTAGCCGGTGGGGTTGGGTGCCCTCAAGCCGCAGGCACTGGGGTATGTGCACAGGCAGCTCCCCCGAGTCCCAGTGATTCTTTTCCTGCTGCGATCTGGAGTGGATTTCAGGCTTTGCTCTGGAGTTTCGAGGAGGTGGTGGTGGCAGGGCAGGACCCCTGCTCTGCTTTCCTGAGCAGCTCCACGCGTGGGAAACGCTGCTTGCTGCCTGCCCAAACGTGCTGCAGGGAAGATATTTTTGAGCTGTGTAGGAACTTGGAACCCACACACAACTTTTGGTTTCTCCGGTAACTTTAAAATGTCCATATGGATTTAAATCAAACCAAAGTTAAAAATAAATTCCAGTCTTTCCGAGGCTGAGACCTTTTGTGCCTGGGCTTACCTCTGAGCCAGCTGTGCAGGAGAAACCTGGGCAGAGCGGAAGCGTGCCACTGTGCCAGCCCCTGCCTGCGGGGATAGGGCTGCTGGGAAGCCTCTGGGGAATATGGCTGGAAATATCTGCCCCATTTCCCAGGGTGGGAAACAGAGGTCCCGGGGAGGGCATGTCACTCATTTGCCATCGCTGTTAGACTAGTGACCTGCCAGGGCAGAGCTGGTGGTAACACCAGTCAGGAGAGGGAGCTGGTCCTGGTGGCACTAATTTCCCCTGCGTTGGCTGAACATGCCAACACCGTCCCTCCCAGTGGAGGGAAAGTTGTTTTTCTCCCAGAAAGAGTGTGGAAGTGATGCAGGCAGGAGGAGAGGGGATGCAGCCTTAGCTCTAGGGAGGGTTTGATAGCTCAAGCCCCTGCCTGCTAACCTGGCCTGGGCTCTCCTGGTACCCTGGGGATGTGGTGAGGAGCTGGGAGCCCCATGGGGCCATAGCAAAGCCCCAGGGTGGAGCAGGCAGTGCCAGCGTGGGCTTAGTCTCTCCCTGCAGATGGGGGAGGTCCCTGCTGGTACCAGCTGTTTAGTAGCTCAGCCCTGCTTGGGGACAAGCATGAGAAGTTCAGGGTATTCCTGCAGCCTTGGGGACCCCCATCCATCAGGGTCTATGATGTTCTGGGGGACAGCTGCCATGCGAGAGCTGTTAACCGAGATATGATTTGATGTCAGGCAATGCGACAGCCCCACAGCAGCTCCAGCAATTGCTGGTGTGCACGGGGACAGCAGTTGGTCCTGCTGCCTCCCCATCACTCCCCAAAACCAAGGGTGTGGGTGATAAGACTCCCATCTCTGCATGCTCAGAGAAGGGTTAGCAATACCCCGTTCCAAAGAAGGAGAGGGGCTAAGGGGAAGCAGGAGCCCCAGCCACGCACAGGGTAGAAACCACCCACACCTTCCCCAGCAGCACACTGAATTTCAAATTTAAAGAGCTGTTGAAAATGGGGGTGCAGTGACAGCCCCCCCTCCCTGCAGCATCTCCAGTCGTGCCCAGCCGCCCCAGTCCCCGGCCAGAGCAGCCGTGGGCTGTGCAGGCGTGCAGCACATGGATGTGTGTGTGAGAGGCAAGAGCGCCCAAGTGAACGAAAGCTGCCTGCTTCGTGAGCAGTGGGGAGAGAAGGCACCAGCTCTGTGGGCTGGGGGAATGTGGGCCGGCTGCGCCGGGGCGAGCCGGGATGGATGCTGCCTGCGCCTGGCCCCAGTGTGGTGGTGTGGGGCGAGGGCAGGCACTGGCCATGCCCGGCTGCTGAGCCTGGGACCGGGCACCTGCCTGGGTGTTAAGGAGAGAAACATTTAGGTTACGCCACTAGGAAATTAAACCGGTCCATTTCTGGGATATTTAGATGATGCTAGCGAGAAATAAAAGCCATCCATAAATTACATTATTCCTCCAGCCCTCTAATGACATGAGCGATTAGTGTGCAAGCAGAGCCCGGAGCCAGTGTCTCGGGACTGCTCTGGACATGGCCCTCCGTGCAGGACAAATGGGAGCCCGGTGCCACTTTGCCCTGAGGAGCACAGGTACCACGTCCCCAGCCCCGAATCCTGGCAGTGCGAGAGGTGAGCGGGGCTCAGAGGCGGCTTTCCCTCCTGCCTGCTGCTCCGCAGGGTTGGGCGGGCAGTGGGGCTGTTCCAGCCCCAGTTGGGGAGCAGGGGCGGGTGGCCCAGGGCCCCATCTCACCCTGCAGGACAAGCCCGTCCCAAGCATGCATTGGCATGGGGTCAATTACCTGGGCTGTTTGGGGTGGGTCAAACCCCCGGTTGCATTTTGGAAGGATGAAGGATTCACCTCCGGGGCTGTTGGTCCCCCAGAAGGGGTTAGGAGGCTCACTTTTCACCCCCGCTCTTTCACCCCTGCTTTCTCCCTCCCGTTGTCATGTTGCGGGGTGTCAAGCAACTGCTTTGCTCCACCCCAAAGGCGGCTGCAGCGTTTGCAGTGGGTGAGCAATTGCTATAGAGACCATCTGCAGAGCTTTGGGATCCTCCTGCCTTCCAAGGCACGGCTGATGGATGGGGACTCCCTAACTCTTAGCACTTTGAGCAGCCCACCCAGTGAGATGAAAACTGTAGGTACGAGTGTAGCGGCAGCGCAGCATCTGGCTGAGCTCTCCTACCTGGAGGGAGTGTGTTTCAGAGGCATCTCTCCCGGTGGCAGTAAGAAAGGAGAGATGGGGCCGAGCTGTCCCCTGCAAATACGCCGAAGGGAGGGTGGGTTGGTGGGAGGACAGCAGGAGCTGGGCTCTGGTCCCTGCCGTGGGGTGAAGCCCAAGAGCCATGTCGCGGCGATGTGCCTGCCGCAGGCAGGTACCAGGTGATGGGCAGATCTAGGGCTGCGCCAGGGGCTTGTTCTGCTGTCGGCAAGCCCGGTGGCTCCATGGTGGCTGCTCACAGTCTGTGCTCAGCCGGGTGGGAGGAAAATCTCCACGAGCTTGCTGTAGCATAGGACTTCCACCTGCAAGGGGGATAATTTATTTCCCAGGGTGTGGAGGGTGTGTCAGTTCTAGCCTGTCCCAAATAATAGTGTGTGCAGGGGGAAGAGCTGGGATCTGCAGCCTGAGCACGGAGTGATGGGGCTGGTGGGGTGGGAATGAGGGCAGGAGGCAGGCAGGGGCCGGACAAGTGCCCGGCTGCGAGTGTGCGTGTCAGCTTGTGTGCCGTGGCTGCCTGCTGGGGTGGATCCGGGGAGGGGGACTGGGATGGGGACTGTGCCTGAGACCATGGCAGCACCTCACCCCTGCCCAGAACAAAGCTCCTTCTCTTGCCTGGCTGCTTCCTCAAGCAGCACAGGGCGCACGCCACCTCGCTCTGCCCTGCCCGTGCAGGTCTGGCAGGGCCGGCTGCCTGCATCCCTGTGGCCAGCTGCACGTATGGTTCGTCCCCTCCTAGAAGCAGCCTTACGAGGGGTGACACACACGTATGTCCTTCCCCTGGGGGGCTCCGGCCTGTGGGAACTGAGTGTGCTGCCTGTCCCCCTGCTCCCCTGCTAACCTGCCTCCTTCATGCTGCTGCTGCTGCCTGACGCATCCCTCCTCTTCTTGCCACTTCTGCTCCCGCTGCCCGCAGCCCGGCGGTGAGGCTGGGCTGGAAGCTGGGATGACCCTCGAGCCAGGTCCCTAACCTCCCCAGGAGGCCCTCAGTCAGGGTGGGGTATGGTGGGGAAAGGGCTCCCGCCCCTGCACTGGGGCAGGGGGCTCCTGTGGGGGTCCCCTCAGTGCCAAAGCGCCCTGCCCTCGATGGATGCTGCACCTTCCCGGGGTGATGGGAGCATTGCCTGACTGCCTCCTCTCTGTCTGCTGTCTCCTTCTCTCTAGCATCTGTACCCCTTCTGCCTCTTCCCTCTTTGCTGTCCTGGCTTGTCTGCAGCCCTTTGATGCCGATGAATCCCCTCTCATGGGGCGTTGCGGCCTCTCCTGACCGGAGGCTGAGATTCTACCAGTGGGGAGGTGGGATGCTGCTCTGAGCCCACGCCGGGGCAGAGCCGTGTGCGGGGCAGGGGGCACGGGGATGATGCTACTGGGTACCGCTGCCCGTGGGCAGGTTGGATTTTGCAGGTAGAGAGGCCAGAGCTGAGGTTTTGGCGGCTGCTGCTGCATCCTCACAGGTAGAGGCAGGTCAGAGCCCACAGGGAATTGGTGGCACAGGATTAATTGACAGGAAGTTTGTGGGTTTGGTCGGGGCTGATTTCTGCAGATGCCGATGCATAATTCATAGGCTGTCACAACTTCAGCCAAGGTGTACAGCTCCAGCTGCACAGGGCTGGCCATGCATGGGCAGGAAGGGGTTTGCTCTTTTGCCATCTCTGTATCCGGGCACAGAGAGAAGTTTTTCCCCACGGCTGGCCGTGTTGCAGGTGGATAAGGTGTCTGGACTTGGTAGTACTGCTGCTTTCCTGTTGCGTGGTGGGCTGGGATCGGTTTACCCCAGAGCCTTGGCAGCTGGGACAGGAGGAGGTTTGGGAGGGCAAGCAGAATTGTTCCCTGGAGCAGGCTTCAGTTTCTCCAGGGCCGTACGGGGTCCATACGTCCTGGCTGGAGCTAACCCTTATGCCCTTGCCTTGCAGCTGGGGCATCAGAGGGTCATGCCAGCCTTGGAAGACAGGAGAGACCCCATTAGTGGAGCTGCCCTCCCCCTCCCTTGCTGGCTCTGCTCATTAGTGGTGTTTTCATTAGGAGGAGTGGTTTGGTTTTGTTTAAGCCAAATTGCTGTGCTTGGGAGATGATAAATCCATCTGCTGGCAAATCGCTCTCCCGCCGACTGGATGGATCCCAGCCCTGGGCTTTAATCGTGCTGCAGATGAATGAGCCTCTAGTGAAATGAATCTCCCTGCCATGCCCCGCTGGGGGGGGCTGAACCGGGTGGGCTGAGTCCCCAGTGCCACAGTGAGAGGCTCTAGCTTGGAGCGGGGGTCAAAATCCTACACTAAGGGGTTGCAGAGCCCCGGGGTGTCCCTTGGCCAAGCAAGTGACCTGCTGGACCTGGTGCAAGCAGCTTCCCTGGGAGCAAAGGGGGAGAGGAGCCCCTTTGCACTGGGGCTGCGGGTGGGTGCAGGGGTCCTGTTCAACCCACTGTCCATGCCAGGGTGCTCTGCCAGCACCCACCAGGGGCTGGGTGGGTGCGATGCCATGGGCGTGAGTGGCAGGACGATGCATGGGACAGGGCTGGGGGTGGGAGGCAGGGGATGGAGTGGCCCTGCTCTCAGTGATACCCTACTGAGCAGCTTTGCAAAGGGGATGTGGCAGCAGGGCTGTGCTGGGCAGGAGGCTTTTATCGGGGTCCTCCCATCCCCAGGCTGCCGTGGCTCAGGCTCGTTCTGGCTTTTAAGTAAATTTGCCTTTTGCTTCAAATGAAAATGGGTGGTGCAGCCCCCCGAGGAGCGGTGTGAGTAATTAGCTTGATTGGAAATGAAGCCTTGCGGGAGGGGAGCTTGGGGCAGGATGGCTGCCACATTCAACAGGAGCTGATGGGGTTGGGGAGCACGGAGCGGGTGTCACCTGCATCTGAATTTGGATCTCCCCGAACGTTTCCTCTCTGGTCCAGACAGGGTGAGTCACCTATGGATGATTTGGGTGAGGGTGCTGTACACATGCACGCCCATGCTCTCCCAATATCGTGCCTCTCTGCCTGTGGCTGATGGCAGTCCCCAGGGCTCAGGTCCGTCTGGCTCTAGGTGACTCCAACCCTGTTTTGGCAGGAGCCATCCAGCTTTTGAACCTATCAGGTCAGGGTCCTTCCTGTTCAGGTGACTGACACCTCTCCTGACCCAGGACGGTGTTAGCATTGCTGCTGGGGGCTCTGGGGTGCGGCAAGAGGGTTGGTGTCCCGTCCATGCTGCTCCTGCCTACCCCAGATGGGGACATCTGGGATCTGGGGACATCGTAGCCTGGAGGCCATAAAAGCAGGTGCCACAGCCCTGAGCACAGTCGCTGCAGCACCCATCTGATTCCTGCTCCAGCTCCATCCCCAGTGAGCTTGTGGGGGGCCGTGTCCTGTACAAGGGCACCGTGTGCCCCTGCGTGCAGACGAGCCCAATCCATACTCTGCTTGGAGAGCCCTGGGCTGCAGCTGGGACAAGCTGGTGGCTTTGTCTTGGAGAGGAGGGAGTGGCGTGGGGTCTGGCTGACGCACAGAGAGGCCCGACAAGGACCGTGCTGCATCAGGAGCGGTGCCTGTGGGCAGATAGGGGATGCTCAGAGCCCCGAGGGCTGTGCTAGGCTGGCAGCAGAGACTGATGGCTTTGCCTGCAGCCCCTTTCCCACGGGCAGGTCAGAGACAGTGATGGAGTGACCAGCTTTGCAGTTGGGCTGGTGGCAAAAAGCCACTGCCCCAGCTCTGCCATACGGAGATGGACAGACTGACTGGGCAGGATGGGACCCCCCTGGGTTGTCTGTCCTGCTGTCCCCATGAGCCACCGCCCATGGCAGTTATGTTCTTGCTGGAAAGGGGCTCAAGAGCCTGAAGCAGAGGGATGTTTCTTGGCAAGAAGCTACCATGAGAGGCTGGCAGGACTCTGTCACTGAGCCTCTGTGGGGCAGAAAGGGGGACCCTGCTCCTGGCTCCAGGCACTGACCCCAGCAGCAGGGACAGGATGCACTGGCTCCCTTACCTGCCGCCTTCTCATCAACAAACTCACGCATTTGGACACCCAAAAAGTGCTTTCTAGGGATGAAGCATTGGTGACAGTCTGGCCAGGATCTGAGTCACAGGGAAGAGGGTTTCCAGGGCTTTTCCCTTGGCCTGGCTGGGGAAGGTGCAGCCCTGTGGGATGGAGGGAGGCACTGACAAACTTGTGCATCCATGGATCACCCTCAGACCCAGCAGGAGCTGGGAAGAGCCATCCGGCTGCTCTCACCTGGTTACTGCAGCCCATCCAGCTGCGGCAGGGTGAAATGAGAGCTGGCCTGCTCACTAACAAGATTAGACAGGCAAGCCACTTCTCCTGGCCCGTTTGGTTAATCGCTTCTTCCTAGATTGATTTTTTAAAAATTGCATTGCTTACAGAAAGCCCTTAAATGGGTTTAAAGGCAATAATCCACCCGGTCCTCTGTCACTGCAAGGGTCCCCCTGGGGCTACTTGGCAGTGGGTTGCTAAAAGTCCCTGGTGTATCTCCATGCGTCTCTGGTGTCCCCAGGAGGTGGCTGGCTGGGCTGGCTGGCCCTTGGTGGCTCTTGATTTACTCCCGGAGGAAATATTGATGAATTTTTAATGGTGTGATTTAGCAAAGCCTCATGAAGGTGAGAGAGAAGGGAGAGGGTCAGGCGCCGGGCTCTGTGCTGCACCCAGTGTGATGGGTCCCCTTTGCCCCAACTCGTGCCCCAAGGGCCGTGGTGGGCAGCTGCCCACCCTGCCCATCCTGCTGTGCTCCTGGGAGCACGCTGGCGTCCGGGGGTCTCTCAGTAGAGCACAGCACCGGCACGGGGTCTCGGCTTCCTGTCTGACCCTGGAGCGGGGAGGGATGGCCGCTGGCACTGGCTTTTGGGGTCACAGCACAGGTTAGCAAATGGACATGGGGCTTGGGCAGCGCAGCGAGGGATGCTGTAATATGCTGTGGTTAGGGCTGATCCTGGTGTCCCCTGGGGACATCCCAGCCCTCTCCTGGAGGGTGGGATCTGTCCTTAAGTACCTCTTTTTTTCCCCCAACTCTCCTTCCAGAAGTTGCATCTTCTGAGCCCAGCCCCTGCCCTGTGCAGCTCATGCTGACCCGAACAAATTTCCCCACTCGCCTCCCCTCCACCGTGCGAAGTGAGTCATTCCCAGGCACCGGGAATCATTCATGTCATTTCCCCCTTTGCCGCAAAGTCATTAATGCGAGTGGAATAATTTGTTGCGTAACGGAGAGGATCAGCGGGAGCGCTGCTCTGGCAGGTGACGCTTGGCCCTGGCTCCCCACCACCCCAGCCACCGCTGCCCTGGGAGAGGGCAGTTCAGTGGGATCGCTGGCTGGGAGCATCCCAGGTCTTGCTGGGGTTGTGGACCCATGGCCGCACCATGCTGGCACCGATGGTGTCAGCTCCCTGAGATGCTTTCCCGAAACTGCCAAGTCCCGCCTGGATCCCGGCTGGGTGGGATGGACAAGTTTGTCGCGCCTCACGCACAGCTCCTCTAAATGGGGCTTGTCCCAACTGCTCCATGGTGACATGGGCAAGAAGTGTCCCCTGCATTCATTGGGGTGTTTGTTGTGGCACCCTGCATCCCTGCCACGTCTCTGCCTTGTCCCCGCCACGTGCTGCTCCAGCTTCCCTGAGCTTCCCAAGCCACGGGGTCACAAGTGTTTCCCACCAGCAGCCGAATCCCTCCTGGCTCCTTGCTTCAGAGCTGGGGACCCCGAGGTGCCCCGGTGGGGGTGCAGGCTGTGCGGGACCCTGCGTGGCTCGGGGCCCTACAGCCCCGACGAGCAGCTCTGAAACTGCTTGCGGTGAGGTCCCAGCCAGCTGCGGGTGATACCAAACCCGTGCACGGGGCGCAAGCCCAAGCACGTCGGGGGCTCCCTCCCGGGGACCTCACAGCCTCCCAAGCAGGGGGCTGACTGGAGTGGGGACTCCCTGCCGTCTCCCACCCCAGCTCAGGACTGTGGGTGCCAGGACCCCTTGCTTGAGTGGCGCTCGCTGTGGTTGTGGCAGATCCAGTCTCTCCCCTGCATGGCAGGGAGGGGAGAAGGGCAGGGAAGAGTGCTTCAGGCGCTAAAAGGCATCGTGGAGGCTGCGCCCCTGCCCAGGGTTAATTTCTTTCTATCCCACGCTCAGCCAGGCATTAATTTAAAGATGCTGCAATGGGAGAGGGGGAGCCTAAGAGGATTGGGCTGAGAGCAGGAGGATTTAGCAAAGGGAAGGGACGTGGCTGGGGCTGGGGGCTGCGCAGGGGACAGCGGCACCTGACGGCACAGGAGGGAGGAGGTGGCTGTGCACCCCTTGGGTCTGAGCCACCTCGATGTGTCCCAGCTGTGACTGTGGTGGGACCCAGTGGCTCCCACCAAGCCCTGGAAGGGGACACAGGGTTGAAGCTCTTCCCATCCCCAGCGAGAGCACTGCTGCTGGGTGGCTGGGTGTGGAGGGGGCCACGGGTTGCTCGCTCGCAGCGTGGGCATGCCCCACGTCCCACCCCTGCCCCTTGCTGTGCTGGGAAACAGGGCAGAACTTTCATACCCAAGCCTGGAGGAACCCAGTGGATGGGCATCGTGCCCGGCTCTGTGGGGGGCAGGCAGAGCCCCTCTGGGGTGCCACGTCCCAGTGGGGACTTTGTCTCCTCACCCCAGCTGGGCAGGTGCAGAGGGCTGCTCTGGAGCAGCATGGGGAGGGAGGAGATGGTGTTTAATATTTCAAAGCGACTCATCGAAAACCTGCTGGTCCCTGGGGCTGGTCCAGACCTAGTATCCCCAGGAAGGGGCCAGCATTGGGCCCACCTCTACCCTGGTGTGAGCTGGAGGGGGAGGCTCTTGGGACCACATCCATTGGGGCAAACAAGCCTTTTCCCCCCTCCGTCACCTTCAGACCTGAGGGTCCTGCCTCTGCCCTGGGCCACAGCTCCGGGGCAGGGATGTGGGTCCCGAGGGGCTGCAGTGTCTTCCCAGCCCCATGCAAACCCGTGCCTCCCCCGTCGCTGTTTGTTTTCTCAGCCCGACCTGCTGTAATTACAACCCGCTGTCACTCTCCCGATAATACGTCTTTCCTTTTATCACTGCTTAATTAAATAACTGTGGGGAAGTGAGGGGCTGGTAACCCCTTGTTTGCTGGCTCGAACAACCCGGTGGCGCTGGGAAAGTCTCTTGGGGCTGGCAGAGGAGCTGGCTGGGGAGGGTGGTGTCCGGGCTTGGGGGGCACAGTTGAACGCAGGGTACCTGCATGCCCATGAGGGATGATGAGCTGATTTTGTTGTTCGTGTGCACAGCATCTCTGGCACAGACATTTCCAGGCCATCCCCAAGGAGGTGCCCTGGACGCGACCGCCATTGCCCTGTCTGTAATTCTCTCCTCAGCTCAGAGCCGTGCCCACTGCCAGGCCAGGAGGAGTGTGCGGGCAAGGTGCCCCGTGTCAGGCCAGCCGCCTCTGCCCACAATTAGTTGGTGCTAATGAGTGTCCCTGGCAGCTGCTGGGTCAGTGAGCTCCAGCTGAGTGTCTGCCAGGCACTGCTCCCATGGGGCCAGACGCGTGGGTCCTGCTCCCCACTCGGTGGAGCATCCTCGGTTTTGCCGTCGGTCCTCAGTTGTGCCTCAGTTGTGCCGTTGGTCCTCAGCGTGGACGTGGCTCCCTCTGCTCTCTTCCCATCCCTTCCCTCATCCCTCTGCTGTCTCTCTGCCTTTGCAGCTCCCCCAGGAGACTGGTCCCAGTTTGAGCACCGGCAGTGGTGCACCTCCAGGTGCTGCTGCCATGACTTGCTCTCCTGGGTGCCCCTTTCTCCCCATCCCAGCCACCCCACAAGGTGCGGTAGCACCAGGAAGAAGTCTGTTATAGCGTCCTTGGGAGCAAGATGTGGCCCTGTTTAAAAACACATGGACAGAGCCAGTGGGAGCGGTCCCTGGAGCACCGCCTGTCCCACTTTGATGGATTAGGGAAAGGTCTGATCTGACGGGATTTCCATCTACCTGAGACAAAGTGCTGCATCGAGCTGAGGCAGGGCAGGGCGGCCCAGGTGGGGATTGATGAAAAACCCCAAACTGTTGCCAAGCCCCGAGGTTTGTGTTTGCCTGCATTGAGGAACTGGGACTCTTTGCAGATGCGATCCCCTCCCTTTCAGTGCACCGTGCAGGAGCACCTGCTGTTGGTTGTGCCAGGAGCATCACAAGCTACGCTTAGCTTTGGTCTACTGGAGCGTGGGGGTGGCTCTTTGCATTGGTGTCGAGATGCACAAGATGCATGGCTGGGGTAGACTGGAAAACATCCCCCATTTGGGGACTGGCCTCTCAGAGCTGGGGGCAGCTCTGGTTGTCGGGGGCTTGGCTTGGAAATGATCCGTCTGGGGATCAAGGGGTTTTGTGGGTGCTTTGGGGCTTCATGGCAGGGTGCTGGGGGGAGAGGAGCTCCCTGCCCACGCAGGGGTTGCATGCAGGCAGGGGAGGGTGGGGTGACCTGCAGGCTCTGGGTGCCTCTCCTCCTGGTGTGCTGCCTGTCCTTGCTGCCTGTCCTCCTGCCAGCCCTGGATTTGCATCTCAGGAGTAGCTTTGCACAGATCAAAGCCTGGGGGCATCTCTCATCTCAGCTTACCTGGGTCCTGCCTGCCCCCCAGCCCGGAGCACAGAGGTAATCCTTGCAGATGGGATGCTGCTGGCTAATTATAGTAGAGCATCTCGCTTTGTGGGAACCACGGCAAATTGTCCCTCGAGCCCAGGCAGCAATGGTACAAATCTGCTGCTAATTAGACTTGAAAGTCCTCCCGTGAGCTCAGGCGCAGGATGGATATTTGATTATTAACATATTTATTTCTGAGCCTCTCAGCAGGTCTTGCACTGGGAGGCTGTACTCTCCCCCCGAGTAATTGCCAGGCACATTTATTCCTATCAAGAGTGTCTGAGGGCTCCAGGGAAGGGGGGGGGCTGTTCAGCTCTGTGTGCTCATTTTTGGGGGTGTCTCACCAAGTGTGTGGAAAAGACATCTTGCTGATGCTAGGGAGGTCCCAGGTGAAAGCACAGTCCCCAGGCTCTGCTTCATGCCTCTGACTAGCTCCTCTGTCAGGTGGGATTCTCCTGACCCTCATGTCCAGGTGGGAACCCAGGGATGTCTTTTCCCACCTGCTCCTGGGCCCATTGGTTCCAGGCACTGGAGGCGGTGAGGATGACCCAGTGGTGCGGAGCTGGTTCTCAGCACTGCAACCCAACAGAAAGCCGCCTGCCATGGCACCCCCAGGGAAAGCATCCCTCCGGCAGAGGCAGAAAAACTGCGCTGGAAACACTGCCTCTGAAACAACCAAAAATAGCTTTCCTGTCCCCAAAATGTCAGTTTAAAAAGGCAGTCTCTGGGGGCCCCCCCAGGCTGGCAGTGGGCTGAGTAGGTGCCCTGGAGATGCCGGGTGGGTGGCCCTGCTGCGCCGTGGGGCAGGGAGTGCTGGGCAGGGGCCGGAGGGCTGACCCATCCCTCAGGGTATGAGCGGGGAGAGGGTCGGTGCTGGCACGGGAGCCACCAGCCTGGCCGTGGGGCTGTGCGGCGCCTTGGGTTGAGGCTGGAGACAGGTTCAGGTGGGCTGTGGGCTGTCAGAAGGGCAGCGCTGACCTTGTGTGTCTCCCCTGCCCGAAGTCCCTCAGGTCCCCCCAGCCAGGTTGTCACCCATCCAGGGGTTTCAGGCCAGTGCCTGGGGCTGCTGGCATGGGGACAGGCGAGGAGCCGTGGGTCAGGACCTCAGCTGTGTCTGCAGTGCCACTTTGCTCTCCCTCCCTGCCTTGTCACTGCTCTCCCTGTGCAGGCAGGGTCCGAGCCGGGGAGTGGGGGACAGGTGCCTTATTGCAGCACCAGAGTTATTAATAGCAGCAAACATTCTCGGTGCCTTCAAGCCAAGTCCATTTGGGGGGAGATTCCTGCCATTTGAAGAATGTTTCCTCTCCCCAGGTGCCTTATCTCCCTCTCCCAGCTGTGCAGCCAGTGCATGCTGGAACCCTGGCTAAGCCGTGGTGCTAATAGCCTTTCCCGTGCCGCTCAGCCCAGCAGCGCCTGTCTCGGTGATGGAGGGTGCCCCGCTGCCTGGCCTGCAGGCAGCCCCACACTGCCCGCACACGTGGGAGCCAAGATCACCTCCCGGCCCGTCCCCACTGCATTTCCTCCTGTCACGGTGCTGAGCCAGAGCTGTTGTTGGCCAAGCAAGTGCTGATTGCAAGGAAATTAGACTAGTGCCATCTCCCATTTATCAGAGCCCAACCTGTGCATGATTGCATGGGGCTTGTTAATTTGTTGCTGTCACTGTGGCTTGGTACGGAGCAGTGAGTGTGGCAAGACTGGAGGGGAGCACGCCATGGGGCCAGGGCACGTGGCAGCCTGCTGGGATGCCCTGGAGCAGATTTGGGAGCCAGGCTGGCATCACCTGTGGCCAGGCTGAGATGTTTTCCAGCCTCACCGTTCAGGAGACCCTTGTGAGGCTTGGAGTGGGAACTAGGACAGGCCTGGGGACACAGGGTGGTGTGCTGGGGATGGAAACCCCTGCTGCTCCTCGTGAGGTGCTGTGGGCATGGAGCAGGGTGGGCATCCGAGAGGCAAAAAGGTGCTGGTTCAGGTTAAAGAGACGCTGTGGCTGTGTTGTGCCCCAGCTTGAGCCGTGCATCCCCAGACAATGATGTGTCCACCTGCAAAGGCTGTGCTCTTTGGAGGTCCTAGGGCCATGCTGCTCTACTGCCTGATATATCCTGGGTGCCCCCAGAGTTGCTGTGTTTTGCAGACCCAACAAGTTCAGAAATGGCCCTGGGTGCTCCAGGCAGGCTGTGGTGTCCTTGCTTATGGCTGCCATCTCAACCGGCCGGTCCTATAACCAGGGCTGGGCTCAGCTCCTGGCTCTTTTCCCTTCCTGTGCCCGTTTCCCTGCAGATGTTGGTGCTCATCCTTGCCCTCCCTTTGCAGGGCATGGAGGGTCTTGGGGTGCACCCCAGGAGCCTGAGTGGGGGGCATTGGAGCGTGTCCCCCTTGCCGTGTCCCCTCCTCCCCACTGCTCCATACCCTGTGTGTGAGGGCAATGAATTATTCATGCCCCGTCGGGGCTGTGTGTGTGTGGGGGGGTGTCTGCGGCCGCCTGCATGATGCCAGTGGGGCCCACGTGCCACCGAGCACAGAGAGCTTTTCTGTGTAAATCCCTGAAATATTTAGCAGAACTGACTTAAAAATTACAGCTTGGGAGGAGTTAGTGCCTCAGCGTAACCCGGAGGGCTGGGGGCCATCACAGGGGGGTGATGGATGCACTGGGGGGTCCCTAGGGGGTTCTGGCCCCGGTCTTTGCCTGACACCCACCACCCAAGTTGCTGGTGGAGCTTGTGTCTGTCTGTCTGTCCAACTACCCATCCGTTGGGTCTTTCTGCTTGTCTCTGCTGTTAGACGGTGGGGGTGCCCCCATCCTTTCCCTGCATTGCAGGGATGCTTTGGAGCCCGGTGCCGGGCTCAGCCCGCTGGCTGGGGCAGCCCGGTGCCACCAGAGCCAGGCTGCTGCCCCATCACCCACTGCTGCCGGCCGCTGGCAGGTTGCCACTGCAGGACCAGCCAGTGCCCAGCGCGGGGCTGGGCTCCTTCCCTGGCAGCGCCTTCCTGAGCAGACAGATCACATCACATGCATTTTTTAACAAGATCCATCGGCTGGGAGCGAGCTGAGCTGTCGCCGCAGGTTTGTGATCAAAGTCAGATGTGCCCTGGCGCCCAGGGGGAGGGTGGCCCTGCATGCCACCCCTCTCCATCACAGGGCCAATTTACAGGGCATTTATCCCTGCAGAGCAGGTTGGGGATTCGGCAGGTTCACAGGTTGCAGGTGTGTTGCTCTTGTATCCCTGAGGGTACAGGATGGCCGCTGTCCTCCTGCCTGGCATGGTGTGGTGATTCCTGAACTGAGCATCTAAGGATGGGAGCAGCCATGATGCAGAGCTCATGCTGCCGTTGGGCTTCTTGCACAGTCCTACACCCCAAAATGGCACCTTCAACTGGGAGTCAGAGTAAGCTGGGTTTGCTGACAGCCAGGGTGAGGTAGAAAAGGATTTGTGCTTGTCCTGGGATGTGTTTTGGGCCTGATTCACACGGGACCAAGAGGAGGTAAGCGATGCAAGGAGCTGTAGCCAGCTCTGGGTGGGGAGCCATCTGGCTATGCCATGGGAGGGCTGCCCTGTGGAGCAACCTGGGCTGCTGGCAGCCCTTCCTTGGCCTTTGCAAGCTCGCCCTTTCATGGATGCTCTCTGTGCATCTCACCAAGCTAGGAGCCACGTGCTGCCCCATGGTCTGTACATCGCAGGGCCAAGCCCTGGGGTGCATGGCCAAAGGCAGCATGGGGTCACAGTTAGAGCACCCTGCTCCTCCCAGGCTGTCTGCCCTACTCTGAGCCTTCCTCCCACCTCCTTGCTTGGTTTGCTTCTGTCCCCATTGCTTCCCTGGCCTGGGAGGCAGGGAGGGTGGGGTGGCAGGCGCCTGTGGTGGGCCCATGCAGCACGGTTGCGCTGTGTGTTTCCCTCTGTAAGCATCAGCAGAGCCCCTGGGCTGTGCTTCACCGTGACAGCACATCCCATGTCAGAGCCGCTGCAAATCTTGCCTGCTAATAGCTATGCAAATTACCTCATTAGCGGCCTTACTTATTTCCTCTGGCATCACGTTTTCAGCACTTCCCCAAGTCCCAGAGGCTGTGGGTCCCCAGGGCTGGGAGGAGGCAGGAGCGGCAGTGGGACCCCACACAGGGCTGGCTGTGTTCAGCCTTCCTTTGCCGATGGCAGCGGTGTTTGGCTCTCATGGAGCCGCCCGCCCCAACATGATGTGTCTGTGACCAGGGACTTGCACGGCTCCTGCAGTCCTGGCTGCTTGTCCCTTGGTACGCCCCGGCTTTGAGGTGAGTCTTGCTGAGCACTCTTTCAAGCCAGAAGCTGCCCCATCCCCTGCAGGCAGCCATGGGTCTGGCATTGTTGGGATGTGTGTATCCTCCAGAAAAGGTGACTCCTGGATTTAGAGGCAGAGAGAACAGGGTGTCGGCCCAGTCCCTGTGGATCTGAGTGGTGGCTTGAGGGCTGCAGGGTGCCCTGCATTCTTCCCACCCTGATTGCTCTTCCTCCTTGATGGAGAAGTTGTTGACAGATGCTGTCACAGTGGTCTGTCCTCTTCCAGCCCTGGGATGACCCCAGAGAGCTCTCAGATGCCCTGGCTGGGGTGGGCCTGGGCTGGAGCCCTGCTCTGGTCCTGTCCCTGAGGTGTGTGGCCCGGGCTGAAACACTTGAAGCTCAGGCACCATCCAGGACTGGCACAGGCAGGAACAACCCCCGAGCACCAGCCCAGGGTGGTGCCCCTTGGGGATTTTCATGTCCCAGGGTGTCCCTGCCCTTGCTGAGTGTGCATGCAAGCGTGTGGCTGCCTGCAAGGATGGCTGTCTCCTGGTTGCATTTTCCAGGAGCGTGCAAATGCCCACATGCCCACAACACCCATGACAGTGGGAGAGGCTTTGCATAGGCACCAGGCGACCCACCTACAAGTGCCAGCCCTGAAGACCTTGATCCAGGCACCCCATAGACTTGTCAATGCCGTGCCAAGCTGCCTGCAAGCATTGTGTCTGCTTCCCTTCTTCTGTTTATCTTTTATTTTTCCCCTTCTCTTCGGGCTGTGCTGATGAATATTTCATGGCCAGGAACCAGCCTGAATTCCCGCGGCTGCTCCCTGCCCCCAGCACTCCTGCAGCAGGTACCAGCCCATATGTCGGTGGCTTAGGAAGGATGTGTCTGCCAAGAAGCCATCTCCGGAGGAGAGGACCTGGGCAGGGAAGAAAGCAATGGCTCTGGTTGGACAGCTGTGCCGTGTTCCCCTCCCCGGCCATGCTGTCCCTGTCCCTGCAGCGGACTGCCAGCAGAGCGTGGTGGCCTTCACGGTTCCCGTGCCTCCTTGCACGCGTGTGTACAGCCTTGCCCAGGTGGCCATGCTTGCCTGCGTGCTCCGGCACAACTGCGCGTGTCCTCCCGTGTCCCCTCCCGTCCCCCAAGGGCCATTAGCAGCCACGGCCGCCTGAACGAGCCATGTCCCCGGCTCACCTCCCCGTGGCCCTGCCGCTGCTGCTGCGCTGTGCGGGGGCTCCTCTTAGCGTCAGGCGGCAGCAACGGCACCGTGGCATGCACAGTGCGTGGGGCGGGCCGTGGCACCGCACAGGCATTGCGTGGGCTGCCTTGGGCTCCCGTGGGTCCAAGCTGGAGGTGTCCCGGCACGGCCCCAAAACCTGCAGGCAGGCAGCAGGGACTGGGGTCTGGGAAGTGGGGGACAGTTTTGCTTTCCCGTCTCCCTGAATCTGCCATTTATGCCCTACGGCGGGGCGCTGGGCCAGTCCCCGGTGCAGGCTGGGCGCTGGGAGGTGTGGGAGAGCTGCTCCCCCTGCCAGAGCACTTGGGGGAGCAGAGCTGGAGACGGAGCCTGCTGTGTCTCCAGAGGCTGGAGCCGTGGTCTTCCTCCTTCCCGTTGCTGTGGCTCTAGCAATGCTGTGTCCCACTTCGGGGGCCCAGCAGATGCTCTGGAGACACAGGCTGGCTCAAAATATCCCTTTGGGAGATGACGTCCTTTGCCCTGCAAGGCACTGTGGGGACTGGAGTTCCCCTGGGGCTGGGGGACCACTGGCCTCCGCGCAGGGGGAGCAGGTTTGGGAGAAGCACAGGTGGGGAGGGAGGGAGGCTGGCGGGGTGCACCCTGCAGTGGCACCCGTGGTGGCTGCGACCCAGGTGACAGATTGTCAGCAAGAAAGTCTGTTTAAGAGCGGGCTCAGCAGCCCTGCTTTGCTTTTGATTTCTGCTGGATTCCTGTTTGTCTTGCGGGGGGAGAGGTGGGTCAGTGGCCAAGTGGCTTTGCTGCCCTTCTGCAAGGGCAAGACATGCGGTCCCTGGTGCCAGCATGGGGAGCGTGTGCTCAGAGGGAGCCCTGGGATGGGAGCGAGCCGACTCATGTCTCTCTGCAATGCACCGTCCTTGCAAAATACCTGCTGCAGGTTGCTGAGTGCAGGGGGAGAAGAGAGTCCCCTGGCTCAGCCCATGTAGTCCCCATGAGCTTCTGTCTTGGTGTCAGTGCGTGAGGGCCTCTCTGGAGAGCCAAGGGCCAACCTGGAGGGGTGATGCTCCTTTGGAAATCACTGTCCAGTCCTGGACTGGCTGTAGCACCTAGGGATGCTGGTGGGCAGCTGAGCCTGGAGGTGGGGTAGGTGACATTGATGCTGGGCTTCTCTCTGGCTGTGTCCATGCAGGCTGACGTGGGATAGTCTACACAGGCTGATGAGGGGGCATATGAGCTCCCTGTCTCACATGGCCATCGTGACCAGGGTGCACAGGACGGTGCTTGCATCTCCCACCTGCCCAGGACATGCTGGGATGGAGCAACCTTCCTGGCAAGGTGGAATCTGGCTCCCAAGGAGCTGGATGGCAGTTTTGGGATGGATCTGCAAACTTTGTTTGCTGTCAGGTCCTGCGGGCTCTGGCACCCTCCTGTGGCTGTTCTGCCACTTCTCCTGTATCCCACGGGCTTTGGGCTTTTTTAGAGTAGAGCTGGGTCTCTTTCCCAGCATGTGGGGAACTCCACATTTGCAGGATTTGGCCTTGTGTCACACAGCTCACAGGACCTGATCGTTGCAAGAAATTGTACCAGTGTGTTTGTGTTGTGGGTTTGAGCCAGGAGTGGGGCTCCTGGATACCATAGATAAGGGTGAGGATCCTAAACCTCTGACCTGTCCCCGGAAGGTGGCAGGTGGGGACTGGGCACCACTAGCAGTGCAAATTTCTGAGCTTTTGGCCGTGGGCAGGTGGTCTGCAGGGGGTAGGTTCAGTCAGTTACATTTGCAGACTGGCCCTGCAGCTGTGCCTCTGCTCGCTCTGCCTCAGCTGGCCTGGGCTGTCCCCTTCCTCCTGCAGGGTCAATGTCCCTTGCAGCCCCTCCCTGGCTCAGGACTTTGTGGGTGTATTATTGTAGGGTTGCAAACCCCTGGTGTGCTGTGTCGTGCCTTGCTGTAGGGTCTCCCCAAACCTGGCTCAGCCCTGCAGAGACTGGTGCCTGTCCCCTCCCTGCCCCGGGGCACTATCTGCCTTGGTGTGGGGGCTCTCTGGGCAGGGGTCTGCCTCCCTTTGCAGGGTATAGCCAGCATAACTAGACAGGGAGGCCTTGGTATGGAGGGGATTACCCTTCTTTCAGGGAGCAGGGGTTGAGGTTACCCCATACCAATCCCTGGGGGACTCCTGCCCCTTCCCCTGGGACTCCTTGTTGAGGCATTGGTAGGGACTGGGTAGTCTGACTGTTCCTGGCTGGATCAAGCCTGCACCCCCTTTCCCATCCCCGAGGGAGCAGAAGCCATATTTTCCATCAGGTCTCTTTTTCTTTGCTTCCTCCCCCATTAATAAGAGATGAAGCTTATGAGATAATAGAGCCTGGATGGATGCAGAGCTGAGAGATTCTGCTGGTGTGGGGTGTGGATGTGATGTGGAGAGGGAACTGCAGCTGGGAAAATGGGACTTGGGGAAGGGATGTGGTTGCCAGTGTGCACAGAGCATCTTGGGCTGGCTCTGGGAGCAGGGAAATCCCACTGCCACCACGTGCCAGACTTTCTTCTGGCTCTGACATACCGTGCAAGCTAGCAGCTCACTGCCAGCCTGAGCTTTGGAGTGAGCAGCTCTCAGCTTGGGCTGTCTGGGAGTCTGACTGCTCTTCCTCCCATCCTTGCACCGATCCTCATTTCCTGCCCTGTGTGGAGCAGTGGGAGTGGGTGGTTGGTGCCTGGGGATGCAGGATGCTTGCAGCACAGGGGCTGCTGTTTGGGGATGCAGGACGCTTGCAGTGCCAGAGAGCTGATGCTCGGGGATGCGGGCTGCTTGCAGTGCTGGAGCGCTGTTGCCACAGGGATGCAGGACACTGGCAGCGCCGGATGGTTGATGTCTGGGAATGCAGGACACTGGCAGCACCGGCTGGCTGGAGCAGATGATTGATGCCCAGGGATGCAGGATGCTCGCAGCACTCGATAGTGGGAGTCGGGTCTGATGCCCAAGGATGCAGGATGCTCTCGGTGCCGGCTCCCCTCCGGAAGGAGCATCCTTCCCTGCTCTTGGAGAGAGGCGGCCCTGGGATGCAGCAGTGCCTCATTGGTCAGCGGGACCTGTGGAGTCTGCGGGTTGCCATACCAACCTGCCTCTGGTTCCCGGCCAGCCGGGGCGTGAAGTGCCGGGTCGCGCCGGTGGCAAGGGGCGGACCGGGAGCCAGGGGCGACCCGGGGCTCCGCCGGCCAGGGAGGCGCCCATCCGCCTCTCCCGGAGAGCTGGCTGGCACCGCGGGGTCCCCGGCCCCTGCCGCTGCTCCCTGCCTCTCCCTGCAACTTTGCCGCACGGCGGGGGCCGGCGGGCTGGCAGGGCACGGGGGGGCTCGCCGGGGCACCCCGCTCCCTCGCCGAGCTTGCGGTCAGCTTCCGTGTGCCTGAGCCCTGGGAGGGGCACCGCCGCCAGCCTCCCGGCCCCTCCGGACCGCCGCCAGCCCGCACAGGAGCATCCCACCACAAAACTTCCCGGCTGGCTGCCTGCCGCCCGGGAGCGGGGCCTGGCGGCTGCCGCGCGCTGCCTGCGCCCTCTCCGCCGGGCTGGACCTGCCGGCGGTGCCCGCGGGCTCGCCCCGGGCGGGGAAGGCTCTGTCCGCCTCCGGGCATCGCCCGCTGCTGGGAGCAGCTGGGGGGCTGTTTGCCGGCCGGGAGGGGGTGCGACCGGGTCCCTCCCCGGCGCTGTGAGCTGGAGCCATGAGCCACTGCCAGCAGCGCTGCAAGAGGCAGCTGGGCCGGGTGATCCGCTTCTTCTACCAGTTTGTCACCGGGACCCTCTCCCAAGGTAGGTGCCGCCCTAGGGGGCACGGGGGCTCTGTTCTGCGGGAGGGGCTCTCTGTCTGGTGAGCTTTGTGGGGTTATTTGGGGACGGGGGGAAATGCTGTTTGGGTGCTCAGCAATTCAGCCCCAGGCGGAGGGGTTGCACTGGTCTCCATGTGGGGCAAAGCTGAAGATGCTCGTGGCAGGCAGCGCGAGCCCCTGAAGGTCCCCTGTGGACCTGGGGCGACGGAGATGTTTTTTTGGGGGAGGGGACTGGTGCAGAGTAGAGCGGGAGAAAACTGCTGTGCAAATAAATCGCAGCTGGTCCGAGCCTTCTGTGCCGTGCCAGGCGTCTGCCTCCTCTGCGGTCGGGGCTGTGCCCTCCATCCACCCGGCCAGAGAAACCCTGGGTGTGTCTGCAGGCTGGAGCAGGGACATACCCTGGTGCCTGCGTCCATGTGCTCATATCCTGGGATGCTGCCTGGTCTTGGGGACAGAGCTGCATGCCATGTGCTCCCAGTTTGCTGTCACAGCTGTGGCAGAACTCATGTCCCCCTGCCAGCCCTTGCGCAGCCCAGCCAGCTGGCCAGGACCCCCTCTCCTGGGTGTGAGCCCAGAGCCACCTCCTGACCCCAATGGGCATGTCTCGGGGAGGTCGTCCCGTGCCTGTGTGCACTGGGACCCTGGGTGCTCGGCTCCTGCCCCCATTCCCATGCCTGGGGCAGGTTGCCCCTCCCTGTGGGTCCGGTCCCATCAGGGACCCCTGGGCTGCCATCCTGGGCCACGATGGTGCTGGGGAGGGACATGCTGTGCCAGGAGCATGGGGAAGGCCTTGTTGGGCCAATGTGGCAGCGTCACGCCTAGGAGCGGGACTGGGACTTGTACCGCCTTTGCCAAGACCCAGCCTGCCCGGAAAAACCCTCCCAGGCTCCCGGGGTCTCCCCAGCCTGCTCCAGTCCCTGGGGCGAGGGAATGGCAGGGGCACCCTGGAGATGCTCTTGGCGCAGCACTGGGGGCTGGGACACGGGAGCAGTATTTGCCCTGTGCGCCATGCCCAGCTGCCGTGCCACCTCCCTGCCCGTGGGGACCTGAGCCCTGCAAGGATGCATGTGCATTTCCCATCACTTCACAGCCCCATGGACCCTTCAGGGCTCCACACCAGCCCCACAACATGGTGACAGGGGAAGAGGTGCCAGGGTAAGCACAGGCCTGGCTGAGCAGCGTGCCAGGCTCTGGAGGCTGGGTGTGCCCGCAGGCAGCGTCGGGTCTGTCCCTGCTAGTTGGCTCCATTGGGCACCAGCCCAGAGCGGAGGGGACAGGGATGAGTCAGCTGAGTCTGGCCCTGGGTGCGAGGGGCAGAGCTCCGGGTGGTGGAGTGGAGTAGGAAGTGGACCTCGGGGTGCTCCCGTCCCCGCCACCTGCACAGATGTCCTGCAAGTCCTTGTCCCAGTGTCCTGGGCTTTGCAGCTGGGCACTATGAGGCTAGGTGTGTAGCGGGTGTTCCCTCGGGACTGGGTCTCTGGGCTGGCCATGTGTGGTGCTGAGCTGCCCCAAGGGCTCAGCCCTGTGCTGTCCCTGCAGCCCTGCCGGGGTGTGCAGGGTGGCCGTGATGCACGGGACTGGGATGGGTGCAGAAGCAGGGCTGGCAGTGGGTTGCTGGCTACCACTGCTCACCCTCTTCTTGGTGTCCTCCTGAGCTGTGGGAGAAGCCAAAGCGGGGTGCAACCCCACACTTATGGTGCCCACGTAAGCTTTGGCTTGGAGTAGATGTGGGGCTTGCACAGTCTTCTCCCCTCTGCAGCATCCCCTCTTCCTCAGCTGCTGCTCCGGTCCACGTGGCACATGGGTCACCAGGATGCTGTCCCCCCTACAGCCTCCATCCTCCTCCATCAGTCCCTTTTGGGAGCAATGAGCCCCTTTGTCCTCCCTGCAGAGGCGAAGGAGGTTCCGCAGAGCTCACCACAGAGGGCACTCAGTGCCTGGCCAGGCAGGCCCTGGGGTGGGTGCCCTCCCAGCTGGGTGCTCTGGGGAGCTAGCCAAGGACAGGTCGCTGGTGGGGGGGGAAGAGAAATGACTCAATCAATTAACCAGATTAAAACTGTGACTTCACCTCCCAAAAATAGCATTTCACCAATATTTTAATGTGCTTATTAATAATCTGCTCGTGCTCTGATTAGCAGCGAGGTAATAAGGGATCAGCTGTAACCTAAATTTAACTCTCCCTAATGGATGATGGCCCCGAGAACCAAAAAAAAGGAGAGGCTCCTATCCATCAGGCTGCCCCCCCCCGGGGGGTCGGCAGCACTCAAGGGACCCAGGCAGCTGCTGCCCAGCTGTGACCTGGGACCATCACCTCTGCTGTGGCCCAGCTGCTCCCATGGCACATTTGGGGGGGGGGGGGGTAGTGCCCTAGCACTGGTGCAGGGGCAGCACCAGGCTAGGAGCACCCTAGGGGTAGCCACAGAGGTGACTCCCAAGCAGGGCAGAGCCTGGCTATGGTCAGAGTGAGTGGTCCCCTCCTGAAGAGACAGGCCCCTTGGTAACGGGTGACTGCCCTGCTCCCTCCCCATCTGCTCCCGGCCCGCAGCAGGGGACAGTCCTCCATGCACGGCTGCTGGTGGTGCTGGGGACAGAGACCAGCCACCTGGCTACGCGATGGCTCTGCGTGTTGTCCTGTGCGTGCCCGTGGCACGCTGTGTGCATGGAGCTGCTTTCTGGGCAAGAAACCCTGCTCCTGGGCACTTCTATTTATATACAGTGGGTGGCTGGTGGGGTGGTTAATTTTAGCTGGGTGGCAGGGCTGCTCTGCCAGCAGCGCGGGAGAGCCAGGACGGCGGTGGCTGGGTGGGGGATGCTTCACGGCTGTAAATCTCACAGCCTAAAGTGGGACAGGCGCCATGGCCTCAGTGCCGGCCTGGCCTGGGCTGTCCTTCCTGCCATGGCTGTGCCTGGGGCAGCGTTACAGGGCCTGCCGCCCTCCCCAGCACTGAGCTGTGGGCGCATGCCGGCGCCACTTTGCCACCCTGTCCTGCGTCCCCTGTGGGTGCTCAGAGCAGCTGGTCTTGGTGGAGAAGGGAAGGGGGGACGGACCTGGACATATGGGTTCTGCATCCTGAAGGGGGCACAGCTGGGGTGATGCTGTGCTCCTCACCCCATGCCTGGGTGGCCATGTTCCCTGGCTGTAGCTGCAGGGGTGGGGATGGGACATCTTGTATGCAAAGAGGTATCGGGGTGAAACATTTGGGCCTGGCACCTTCCCCAGCCACATATCCCACGGGGCTGCCAATGGGGCCAAGCATGGTCCAGTATCCAGAGGTGTCTCAGGCATGGGTGCAGCTAATCCCATGGGGTTTGGGGTCTGCCAGTGAGTGTGCCCAAATTCACAGTGGCATTGGCTGAGTGCCCCTAGTGTTACAAAGCAGGAACCAGGCTGGTTGGCTCTGGCCCCAAGCTGAGAAAAGGGGAAGATGATCCCGGGCATCCCTGGGGAGGTGCAGTGCTGGGGCACAGGGGATGAGATGCCAGTGCCCCTCTGCCAGACCCAGATTCCCGGGCCAGCAGGGCTGCAGAGATGCCTTCCTTCAAGGCCCGGTGTCTAGAGCAAGGCAGCCCAGCAGAGATCCTGGCATTCGCCAGTCCTGGGCTGCAGCATCATTCCTTGGAGAGCCCAGTTTCCAGGACTCCCAGCTCCTCCTGTGTGGTGGCAGCAAGGGGCTGAGCCCTAAGGGTCCTGGTGTCGCTGGCGAACTCAGAGCAGGCGTCAGGCTGTGGCGGTGCCTTGCTGGCCCTGCAGCATGGAGACTCAGCCACATGTGTAGCGAGCCCCGTCTGTGCTCTGCCCCCTCCATCCCTCTGCTGGCTGATGGTGCCACTCTCCCCCTGGGCCAGGAGGGTTATTTTTAACTGTTTGCCATGTGCTGCCTGAGCACAATTAAGGTAATTGGTTTGGGAGCCTGGCTCTCACACGCTGCTCCCAATTACCTGCCTGCCTGCCCGTGCAGCCCCCCGCCTCCCTGCCCGGGGTGGCCGGCTCCTCCGGTGGGGGGACTGCCGGGACAGGGCTGCCCCAGATAGCACGGCGGGGCTGGGCGGGGGGCGCAAGTGGGTACAGGGGATGGAGCCATGGAGAGGACATCCCTGCACAACGACAGCCTTCTCTATGCCTCCCTGATCGCCATCCTCCTCCTCATCTCCTATTGGTTCACCACCCGCTGCTTCAAAATCATCAGCGGCATTGAAGGTACGGGGTTGGGGACATGGGGTGACAGGGTGACGCTGGCCCACCCTGTCCCCTTCCACAAGCCAGGTGGCCAGGCAAGCTGGGTTCTTAGTGTGGGAGTGGGGGGATTGGGAACCCCCCTCTCTGCCTCTCTGGGGCACCTCGGTCTTCTCCTCAGTCACTTTATTTGTTCCTCCTGGTCCTGCTCTGCTGTGTGCAAGAGCAGCCGGTGGCAGCCATGGCCAAGCTGCAGCAGTGCCCAGGGCTGCTGTGGGGGCATCCAGCTCCTCTGTGCTGCTGGCGTCCGGGTACCACTGCCCCTCGCTGTGGGATGAGGATGCAGATGGGCTCCCTGGTACCTCCCGCTCTGTTGGGGGTGCCCTGTGCTGATGCTGGGGCTTCAACCTGCATTTTGAGGCTCTTGGTCCCCTTGGACATGACCTACATCTTTGGTCCTCAGGGGGTGTGTTGGGGAGCTCTGGGATGTGGCAGGGGTCCTGGTTTCCTTGGTGATGGGTCTCTCCAAGACCTGCTGCAGTGGGATGTGTGTGCTGGGGGCTTTGCAGGGTGAGACCCCCAAGGCAAGGAGCAGGGTAGGAGGGGTGTCACCAGTGCTGCTTGTCTAGGAACATGCAGGGCCTCTCCGGCCTGGGTCACTCACTTCCCCATCCATCTGTGTGACCTCTGCCTGCACAGCTCAGCCAGGGCCTCGTGGCTCTTCCCACGGCATGGCCAAACACCGGCTGGCTGAAGAGGTGAAGAACCATACCTGGGAGCCATGTCCCTTGGTGGAGTGGGGTCAAAGCCCTGTCCCACTTCTGGCAGGCTGCATATGTTTTGGATGGTCCTTTGAGTATCCCTTGCAGGCGGCTGTGCGTCTGGCTCCATGGGTAAAGCCCCACATGTGTGCACATGTGTCTCCTCCTTCTTTGGCGCAGCTCCAGATGGAGGAGCATCCCTGGGGACCTGGGTGAGTCAAGGGGGTGGTTTTCTGACACCCCCAGCCCATCTGGAGCTGCCCTCAGTGGGAGGGGATGTGCTTTGGGCAAGGAACCCCAGTGAGTGTGGGGGTGCTGGGAGCTGGGCTCTGGTGTGGTGCGTGGCACTGGGACATGGGACCGGCACTGGGTTCCTGTGCCAGTCCTGGTGGGATCCTATGTCATGCTGGCAGTGAACAGCAGAAGGCTTTTATTAATGGCTCCAGCACAGAAATGAGTAATCCTGACATGGCGGCTGGCAGGTGATCTATCAGTGCTCCACTGGGGAGGCCACCTGGCATGGGACAGGCATGAGGGCAGGCAGGGGAGCTGTCGCTCTGTGGCTGACCTGCTGCTGTGCCCTTTGGCCCCAGCATCCCATGACACCGGTGGAGACACATGAGGGGCCAACAATGGTCCCCTCAGGTGGGCTGAGCAGGTTTGCTTTGCAGAGGAGCTGCCCCAAATCCTCTTTGCTGGCACAAGTCCTGGCTCAGGCTGGAAGGTCTCCTCTATGGCTGTTTCTGGACAAAATCAGGTTAAATAAATAGCCCTGTAGCGTGCGGGACAGGCATCAGCCCTGGGAGCAGCTGGAGGCTCGGGGAGAGGGTGGGTTGCAACCAGGGCTCAGCAAGAAAAATGGCTTTAAAAATGCAGCTGGCATCAGTGGGAAACTTCCTCTGAGAGTGCAACAGATCTGCACCACCCCATCTCCAAAGGGACTGGCTTGAGGTGGGGGCGAGGCCAGGAGCCAGCCAGGTGAAATCCAGGCTCAGTGCCTGGAAACTCGCCGCTTTCCAAGAAGAGGAAATGTCAGGTCTGAAAACTTCCAGCCTGAGGGATGTTTCCCCAGGGAGGACTTTCATCTCTCTCCCCAAGCAGCCTCTGATGCATCGCTGGCATCTTCTGCTGGCGTCAGAGCCTTGGGAGTGTGCCCCAGGCAGGCAGGAGTCGCCAAGCCTGGTGGCACATTGCCGCTAGATAGCCTGGCCATGCCGTGACCTGGGACTGAGCCACCAGCCCTCTCCGTCCCCTGCCAGGGGACAAACCTGCAGCTTCACGGGCTTGAAATGGGGGACTGGGTGAGGGTTCCGGCCCTGGGAGGTGTTGGTGTGGGGCAGCCCTGCTGGGAGCTCTTGCCAGCACCAGCCAGCACCGCCACTATCCTCTTCCCCCCGCAGGTGTCCCAGGGTGATGCTTCTTCCCTGGTGACATATTTCCCCTGCCCCAGCACAAAGACAACAGGGAGGAAAAGGGGCTTTCTGCCCCAGTCCCACCTGCAGGGCCCTTCGTGGGGGCAGGAGGACCCTAGAGCTGGGCAGGGAGTCTGCCCTGTAGCCTGGGCATGGCCACCCCACCTGTACCTGGGGCAGCCATCCTTGTTCCTGGCAGGGGACAAGGGGGGTGGGGGGCAGCAGTGCCATGTGGGCAGCCCTGCTCCCTGCCTGCCACACCGGTACTGGAGCTGGGACTGGTCTTGCTTCGTGATCCACGGGACTCGTCTACCTGGGGATGGGCAGTGCCAGTGGCATCCCCGGGGGAAGCCATGCACCCCAAGGGGTGCTGAGCCCTGGCGATGGGGCAGGGACCAGCAGGCGCCCAGCTCCCCAGTGGTCCCTGTGGCCTGTGATCAAGCAGCCAGGCAAGGGCTGGGATGCTGTTAAAAAAAGTGTAGGAGCTAAATATAGCCCTGTTGGCTGTGCACGGCTATGTACTTGAGGCACGCAGACGCCTGGGTTCGCCCTCTGCCTCCAGCTGCTGTGTGACCTTGGCTGGGTCCCTTGGTCTCACTGGGTCCCCAGCCCCTGCATCCCCTCCTCTCCTGCCTGTTGCTGTACTGCCTGCAGGTCTGGCAGCAACTCGGGCATCCTGCATCGTAGTCCCTGCTCCTGGCCCGTTCCCCAAGCCCTACTCCCCGTCTCCCCTTGGCTCTTCCAGCGAGAGAGCCAGACACATCCACCTGCTTGGAAATGGGGCAGCTGGACCTGTTGCCCCAGACCCTCCCCAGGAGAGGGTTGTGGGGACCTTGGGTGCTCAGCCACGGTGGTCCCCATGGTGCAGGCACTCCTGTGGGGCACAGAGGACGAGTCTGAGTCATCCCAGTCCTGGATGTTTAGCCAGTGCCCAGCGTCCTGTCCCTCCCCGTGTACCCCCCTGGGAACTGAGTGCCTTTTAATATCTGTGGCCCGTTTCCTTAGCAACTGCATTAAGCAAATCGATGGAGGTGGTGTCATTGGAATGGGAGGGCATGCCTCCTTCCCCCCTGGCCCCCCCATCCCTGCCACCCCCNGATGGCGGGTGTCCTCGAGTAGAGGGGTGACAGCCGATCCCCCCTCGGGGACAGCAGCAGAGGTCCTGAGGATGCGTGGTCTGGTGGCCGTGGCGCTGGGGTGAGGGGGCTACAGGACGGCGGTGGGGAGGGGGGTGGAGGTGGGGCCATGAGACACCCCCACCATGAACCTGGAAGGCCTCGAGATGATCGCGGTGCTGGTGGTCTTGGTCCTCTTCGTCAAGGTGCTGGAGCAATTTGGCCTCTTCGAGCCCGTGTCCTTGGAAGGTAACAGGCGTGGGCGGTACTGGCTCCTCCGGGGACAGAGGGGGCAGCCAGCGGGTGTCCGGAGCTGCCCCCAAGGATGCTCTGAGGCTGCCGCATCCACAGGAGAGTCCTGGGACATGGTGTCCATCTGCTGCTTGTGGGGGGTCCTGGTGCGGGGAGCTGGGTGTCCCACCTGCTCCGTGCAAGGTCCCAGTGGCTGGGGACATGGGGAGGAGACAGGGCTGGCAGGATAGCTGCTGCACAATGGTGACTTTCTTGTGTGCTGGGGTGCTGTCGGCTGGGACTGTGTGTGAGCATGCAGGTGGGCACCAGGGTGTTTTCCAGCACCTCTACAGAAGCAAGGTGTCCCCAGGGTCCATGGTCACCTCACCCTGAACAGGAGCTGTCAGACTAAGCACCAGCTTGCAGAGCAGCCAGGTCTGGGCAGGATGGATCCTTGCTGCACTCCCTGCTCCTGGCTCTTCCCAGAGGCCACCAAATGGCCCTTGGGCAGGGTGGGGGGGTGCAGGGGGTGCTGCCTGGCTGGGGACAGGCCATGCAAGGTGCTGAGCGGTGTGCATGGGGCACACTCGGTGGAGTCCAGATCCACTCCGGGGAGTCTGTGCATGGTGGGAGGGAGGTCAGGACAGCTTGACCAGGTACTCTGTGGACTCCCAGGGGTGGTGGTAGTGCAAAAGGTCCCCCCAGCCCTGCCTAGCCCATGCCCATGCCTGCAGACACCCATCTGAAGGATGCTGCAGCCTGCCCATCCCTGGGGCCTCAGGGCACGCGCAGGGTGAGGAGGTGTTCCCAGGCAAACTGCCTGGTCCGCTGGTGCCCTGGGATGCTCTGCCCTGTTTCTGCAGCACTGGCTCTCACACAGGCTGGGTGCGGCCATGAACCCCGTGCTGGGGCAACCCTGGGCAGCACCCCTGGGCTGGACCTGCGGGTTGGCCGTGCTTGGGGGTGGGGAGGGAGGGGGTAGATGGGGGGATCTCTCCCTCTCAGCCTTTGAACTTGCTTGTAGGGCAGGAAAGCACAGTGGGCAGGAGCTCTTGTTGCTGTTTAACTATTTGCTTTGTCCCTGTGCTCCAGCAGCAGCGTTCCTAACTGGATCGTGCCAGGAGGGAAACAGCCAGGGGCTGAGCTAACTCCCAGGCATCCTGCCTGTGAGCCCTTGGGGGGCCACACTGACCGTGCTCAGATTAGACATCCCCCCAGTTCTGCTAGTGATTTGGGAGGGTGCTCTCCAGCCACCCCCCCAGACCCTGCTTCCCCACTCCCCCCCCGCCCCGTGCTTTTTCTTCCATGTGCAGCTACCCAAAGCTTTGGACCAAAGTCAGTGGCATCAGTTGTGGCTGCTCTACAGCACACTGGCTCTGAGCACGATGGAGACGGGGGAGGTGGAGAGACCCCCAGCCCTGGCAGCGACCCTGTTGGGGGGGCACAGGACAAGGCAGGGACCACCCCTTGGCCTGTGTGGCTACTCCTTGCCTCTAGCTGCGCTGAGCCCTGCTCCTCTGTCCCCTGGGACATGCTCCTTATTCCCTTGCAAGTGACTTCGCTCTTGCCTGGGCCAGGGCAGAAGGTTGGAGATGGTATGTCCTGTGTCCAGCCTTGTCCCCATCAGCTGGCACTCCTCCAGAAGGGATGGGGATGGACAGTGCCATGCCTGTTTCCCATGCAGGACCAGTTCTCTCTCATCCCCGGGAGGATATGGTGTCACTGTGCAGCACGGGGAGGCATAGCCTGCCCTGTTCCCTTCCACCCACATCCCCATGCTGGGGAGCTGTGGGTCCCTCTGGCCTGGCTGGACACTCGCCCCAGCTGTGGTGGTGGGAGTGGGACCCAGGTGGCCCAGATTAGCAGCAATTGCTCCCATCACCAACAGGTGCCTGGAGGAGAGGGAAACGTGCTGCTCAAGGGGCAGAAACTGGCTGAGGTTGAGCTGAGCCCTGGGCAGTGTACGTGGAGTCCTGCAGGCAAGTGGCTGCATATTGGGATGGGGAGGGAATGCTACTGTGTGGGTCACTCCCCCCCCCTCGGCTCAGGAGGCAGCAGGTAGGAGACTTTGCTCTCTAGGGAAGGTCCCAGGTAGTGTCTGGGGCTGGGAAATGCTGAGTCCCCTCCAGGGGTTGTCTACCAGCCATGCCTGGGCTGGCTGCGACAGCCCAGGGACTGCAAGGAGCCTGAAACTGTACGCTAATGGCTCAGGTCTGCTAATGGACACAGGGCCCTGCCACCTGCTCTGGAGCCATCGGTACTGCCTGCCGCCCTTGCCCTGCCCCATGCCTGCTGGTCCGCTGCCTCCGGCTGTCTCTCTGGCCAGGTTGTGCTGGTGGTGTCCCGGGGATGATCTGTGCTGGGAGGTGTCATGCTGCCACAGAGGTGGGCTGGGGATGGAGCATCTCCAGAGGAGACCAGAAAAATGTCGCAGCCCCAGGGAAGGGCTTAGTGGGAGCATCTTGCAGAGGGGCCCCATCTGCCTTCTGAGGGGGACTTCGGCGGGGGATGATGTGGGGGAACTCCAGGCTTGGTGGGTTCAGCTGGATGAGGCCTTGAGCAACCTGTCCTTCATTTGGAGCTGGCCCTCCTCTGAGCAAGGGCTTGTACAGGAGCACTGGTAGTCTGCACCCTCTTTCTGTGTCCCCTTGGCACTGTCCTCCCTTGGATTCCATGCAGCCTTGGTGGCACGGCCAGAGCCACTGTCTGGCAGCAGTGGTGGAGACCTCCTGTGGGTGCTCTGTGCTTCAGGAGCTCCAGGGACAATCAGTGCCCGAGCTGGTGGTGTTTACCAGCTGGTTAATCGCTGATGGGCCATGTCACCCCACCACTGCCCTGTGGCACCGCACTTGTCCCCAGCCCTGAATGTCTCCCAGCAGAGCTGCACACATGCTGCTGAGCTGCCAGGGGGGGCTCCCAGCCCCCTGTCAAAAGCCCACTTTGGCCAAGTGCTTGGGAGGAGGCAGGCAAAGAGAAATGCTATCGATTTTGGCTCCTGAAGTGCAGCATCAATAATTCAGTGCAGAGCAATTGGTCCTGGCTGGGAGGAGGGAATGAAGGGGAGGTAAAAGGTGGGAGAGCCACCAGCGTAGCCTGGCCTCAGATGAATATTAGATGAAGCTGCAGATTGCTATCGGCAGGATAACTGGTTCCTGCCTGGGGCTGGCAGGACTGTCCCTGCCTCAGCTGGGTCAGGGTCCGTGTGTGGGGCAGACAGGATTGGGGGTGTCCTGGAGAGCCCCTGACATGGGGTGAACTGGCCCCTGCCTTCCCTGGAGGGTTGCTGCTGTTGCCCCAAAGCTGAGGATAAGGAGGGGGGAGCAGGGCTGGGGAGGGTGCCAAACCCCTCCAGGGTCTGGGGAGAAATGGGAGGGAGCAGCAGCCTGCCTGGGTGCCACCAGCACCCCAAAGGATGCCAGATAGGAGGGTGGTGGCAGCAAGCAGCATGGCCACCTCCTGGTGCCTGGTTCAGGGTGAGGGTTTCTCCCAGAGAGGGGAGCATTCCCATGGTGCTGGCGAGAGCGAAGCCCCGTGCCAAGCCCCGCTTTCAAGGAATCCCTTTGGCAGGAGCATGGCATCTTGGCTGCAGGAGAGACTGGCCCCTTGGGGCGTAGTGCCCCTGTGGGTCCCCGGGCTCGGCTCAGGGCACCATCTAGCATGGCAGGTTTGACAGACCTGAGAGGTTAAGGGGAGCTGGCTGCAGGTGGGGTAGACCTCGGAGCATCAAAATCCAGCCTGGGACAGCTGCAGGTGCTCCAGGTTGAAGTCTGGTGTTCCCTGGGCTGGGGTGCACCAGAGATTTCCCCATGCGAGTTTAACCCTTGCCTTTCCTTTTCCAAGGGCTAGCAGGTTTTTCAGCTGCCTGTAGGGCTGAGCAAGGTCTGGTAGCTGAATCGGGAGAGAGCTGCTTGCTCACAGTGAGGGCTTGCAAAGCGGGAGGGGAAGGGGTAGAGATGTATGGCAGCCACGGCCAGGGTCTGAGTTTGGATCCCAGCATAGCCTTACACTTTGAAGCATGCTGTAGCTTGGCTGCATCCTGCCAGCACTGGTGTCTTGGAGAAGAAGGTCTCCTGGGGACCCTATGCTCCCCTCTGTGGAGCATCTTCCACATGCTCCACACCCAGGGACATCAGCCCTAGTCACCACTGTGGACACAGGATGGGCTGCGCTGTCTCACCCTGCCTGGAGAGGGTGAAGCTCAGGGAGAAGGGGACTTGGTCCTGGATCCCTATGGCTGTGATCCCCATGGTGGAGGGCAGGGCAGGGCAGCTCTCCCAGCACCGAGCTCCCCAAGGACTGCAGCACCCGTGGCATGTACCCTGCCGACTCTGCCTCCACATGGTGTCATGTCCCACTCAGCCCAGCCAGACGTAATTAGCTTGTTGAATCTCTTCTCCCTCCGGCCTTGTGTTAATCACTTTTCACTTTGCTTCCCTCCCAATTCCCTCTGGCCTGGCTTCCTCTTTCTGTTGCTGATATGCCTGGAGAGGGGAGCAGGGGACCTGGCTGGACACGAAGCAGGGACCCCACTCTACTGCATCTTGCCCCAGTGATGGGCTCTGAGCCAGTGGATGGAGGGGCAGGGAGATCGTTCAGCCATGGGGAGGTGAGAAATCACAGGCTAGAGATAAAACAGTAAAGCTAGAGAGCAAGGGAGCCTGTTGGGACAGCCCTTCTTTGCAGCCCTGTTCTGCCAGTGGAGGATGAAACCTTGGAATCCAACGGGAGGGGTTGGTTTGGAGCCGGCTTGGGGCTCTCTAGCACAGGGTTGTGTTGGGATGCAGGGTGCTGTGGGAGCTCAACAGGGTCTCCTTCACCTCCTCCCTGTAAGGGACAGGATTAGACCCCAGGACTGGGCACATGTAGGGTTGTGGTCCCCAGGGTGCAGGCAGCAGGAGGTCCCACGTGCCATCTGTGCTTGGCTGCAGCATACCCTCCCTGGGACGCAGGGAAAGATCTTATTCCCCATGGATGCCTGCCCCAGAGCTTGCTACACTCCTGGAGCAGGGGGTGGCCAGATCAAAAGCAGCTTGTTGGCAAGAGGTGCATAGAAAACCATCTCAGAGAGTTTTTCTAATAACTGCTGCTGCCAGGCTGGGGTCTCTGCCCTGCTGCCCATGAGGCAGGGCTTTGGGTGGGCTGCAGGGTGCCCCCACCCTGGCTGCCTGTCCCGCTGTGCTGCCCTCCCTCCAGGCAGCACCCCAGAGTGGAGCGGGGCATGTTTCCCTCCATCAGCAAGCGAGGTACCCAGGGCTGGCAGCCTCCAGCTGCATCTCCTCTACATGCCATGGATCTTGCACGTGACTGTGACTTACTTGCTGGTGCGGAGAGGTGTAGAAGTTCCCCCAGGAGGTGAAGAGGGAAGAGGTGAGGGTGGCAGGTGTCCATGGAGGTGATTGCCAGACAAGGTTGAGCTCCGAGGCAGGGAGCTCCTTGCACCATGCTGTGGGTGCATGCAGGCTGGGGACACTGCTGGGGGGCAGGTTTGGTGCTCTGGGATGGGGCAGAGGGGCTGTTCTGGACAGGGCTAGTCCCTGGGCTGGGTGGCAGCAATGTTCTGGGGGACAGTGAGTGACTGAGCTCCAGGGTTGGTGCCACCACGTGCTGTTGTTGGGGTGGGAGTTGGGGACAGCCGAGCCTCCTCCATGCACCCATTGGTGCCAACTCTGCACCCCTCCAGGGCTGCAGGGTGCCCATGCCGGGCTGTGCAGGTGCAGGATGACAACAGTGGGGTGCCCTGGGGGACCTGAGGCGAGAGCTGGCCCCTAAGTCCCTTGGGCACATGCATGGGCTCTCCCCTCCCCTGTTGGCTGGGTGCCCCGAGGGACCCCGGAGGGTGCTGGGGCGGGAAGAGGGAGGGCCAAGGCAGGTCTCTCCTCCCCTGCCCTCCCCTCCCCTCTCCTCCCTTGCTGGGTCTGTTGCTGCCAGACCAGCCGCCTGCTGAGGCTGCACGTCTGGGGGATGTCGGTTGCTGGGGCGCCCTGGGACCCGCAGGGGCTGCAAACGGTGGGCATCATCCTGCTGCTCTGCTCCAGCCTCAAGCTACTCCATGCCCTGGGCATCATCGACCTGGCCAGGGGAGGTGGGATGGGGATGGGGATGGGGATGGGGTTGGGGTGCAGGATGCTAGAGAATTGGGGTATCTGGGAGCATTAGTGCAGGGGGAATATCTGGGTCTGGAGGTATTGGGGTGCTGGGGGACTGGGACTATCAGGGGTGCTGGAGTCTGGGGGAATTGGGATGCAGAGGGCTGGGCTTTGTCAGCTGATGGGGAAAAGGGTTGCAGGTGACTGGGGCTGAGGAGAGGGGTGGGAGCTGGGGATAGGGATGGATGTGGGGTGCAGCACCATGCAGGGGAAAGCTTTCCCCACTGCTGCAGGAATTGGTGGCTATGGGGGGGGGGGGGGGTCTAAAATAGGCTGGAGCCCCCCGCCCCTTCCCCCTTCCTGTGGGTTTTTGCCAGGGTTGGGGAGGGAAGAGGCTGCTGTGGGTGCCAAGTCCCTGGATTGGCAGGCGGGTGCTGAGGACAAGGCTGGATGTGGCCAGGCAAGAGGATCCAGAGCTGCCAACAGACTTTGCATGAGTGCAATATGGTCTTTGTTTGCCCCCATCCCCTCTGCTTCCTGGCTGGCGTTGAGGATGCTGCAAGATGAAGGGGCTGCAGATCTTGTCCCCTCGGGCAGCCAGGTCTCAGGATGGGAGCTGTGATGGGAGGATGTGCAGGTAGGAGTGATCAGAGGAGCAATTAGTGGCTGTGCAGAGGGAGAGGAGAAGGCCACTGTGCCCAGGAGGTGCTTTCAACCCCCTTGTGATGGAGGATGTCCCTGAGCTGCCTGGGATCTGGCTGGGCTGTGGCTGAGGCACGTCCAGGCTTCGTCCCTGGTCCTTACTGGGGAGGGTATGGATGGCATCAGGGTAATGGATACACAGAGCACCAGCTCTCTTACGGGACATGGTGCCTGCAGCCAAGAGGAGCTGCTGCTCTGCTGGGGCATTTCTTGGGTGGCACCTCTGGCGCCAGTTCCTGCCATGGATGTGGTAATGGGGACAGGGCAGGATGTGTCCCTGCAAGTGGGTTTTGCAGCAGGGCAATGCACATGGCTGTCCCAGTCCCACAACCTCACCTGCTCCGTTTGGGGAGCCCCCGAGCTCCACTGTCCCTTGGCACCTGTGTCCTGTCCCATTTCCTTCTTGCAACATTTTGTATGTGGTGTGGCCTGAGAAATCATTATTCTCCTAATGCTTCCTCTGAGCACAGCCAGGCTGGGAGCACTGTCACAGACAGGGTGTGGGAGTGGGGACAGCACCGCTGTGAGCCCCGCTCTGCGATGCGGCCCCTTCTGGCCAATGCGTCCATCTCCTTTTGGGGCCTGCTTGGGATGAGTGTCGTGCAGCCGCTCTCTCCTCACTGGCACTTGGCAACATCCTGGCCCCGAGTCTCTGCTGTCCTGTGAACCGCAGGTCTTGCGTGGCAGCTTTGCTGCTCCCAGCTCCTTCAGCTCTGCTGGCACTGGGTGTCCGGGCTGAGGCTGCCCCTGTGCCACCCCCAGGACAGGGACTATCCGTCCATCCCCTGCCCTGGGGGATGGCAGCTCTGATTTCATTCCCCTAATGGATGACCGTCTGGCCCCAGTGGCTGCTGCAGGCACCTTGGCCCTGGTTACACTCGGCTCTACTGTCACCGCTGACTGATGAGGGTCATTTGCAGAGCTCCTGCTGGCAGGACCCATTCTGACCTCCCCCCACCCGCCACAGTGTGGCTGGGGGAGCTCGCTGTCTTCCTCCTGCCAGCCTTCAGAGCAGACCCTGGAGAGCGGTGGTTCCCCCGAGTGGGAAGTGGCACTGCCTGAGGCTGGGCGCTGCAGAGGGGGAGCAGAGTCGTGGGGTGATGGACCCCACTCAGAGCTGGGCCCTGCACAGAGATGATCGTGAGCTGCAGGTTGTAAGGGCAGCTGGGCTCAGCTCCGGATGGACCCAGAGCTGTGGCCTGGCAGGGGGAGCTCAGGGATGTACCTCTGCCTCTCAGGAAAAGGCAACGCTGTGGGATGGGACAGGGGCTGTTCTGAAAATAGTGTGTTCTGGGAACTGCTGACTCCTTCCATATGCTCCCCTGGACCTGCCCTGCCCCTTCTTCTGGCTCATCCCCCTACCCTGGCTGGGGTTCACCCTCCTGCTTCCCAGCCAGACTACCTGAAAAGGCAGAGGGTCCCCTTGCCTGGCTGCCTTCTGCTGCCCAAACCCTGCTTCTGGGGCAGGGTGCTGGGGCGGATCATCCTGGGGTACCAGCTCCCCCATGGGGCCAGGCAGGGGCTGTGGGAACTGCATGACCCACCCTGTGGCTGCTGGTGCTTTGCTCCTATCCTGGAACGGTACCCTGCCCGGGTGCTGAGCTGGGGACACGGAAGGGGGGTGTGTGTGTCTCACCACTGTGGGATGAGCATCTTCCACCCATCGTGATGATGTGTTTACTGACAAGTTACTGAGAGTGAGTGGGGAGTCTTGGCACTGCCTGTTGGTTTGTTATTGTAGGGTCTTTTCTAGCAGGAGGGTGCTGTGGAAGGGGTGGGTTGGTCTCAACAGCCTGCTGTCACTGGGAGGTTGCTGGTGACTCTGGCTCTGTGGGGAGGGCATGGACATGGTTATGCATCGAGCTGACCCTGGCTCCTGCTTTCTCTCTGGGGAGACCACAGAGCAGACCATGGTGGCACTGGCTGGATCCAGCCCTCGAGGACACATCAGCTGCTGGTGGCTCAATACAAAGTGGTCCACGGCTGTCCTGGCAGTGGTCCCTGCTGGGGCCTGGAATCCACCCACTGTGGGTCCCTTCAGAATCAGTGTCCAGGAACCTCTGGGATTCATTTCGACAGCATGTAGAGATGGGGATGGGAAATCCCTTCCCCTTTTGGTGCTGCCCAAGAATGGAGGCTCAGTTTGTGTTTGCGTGTGTTTCAAAGTCACTGGGCTGTGGAGTGACACATGGGAAGCGACAAGCCACTTAACCCAGCAGACCTCCTGCTGCAGATAAAATACTGCCAGCCCTTTCTGTTGGCTTGTTTTGTGCCAGCCACTTGATGGCTCTTGCAGAGGGGTGGAGGGCAGAGCAACATCTGAAAAGGAGCTGTCACTGGCAGGGACAGGGCTTTGTGCTGCAGATGTGCTGCGTGCCCAGCGGGGCAGCACATGGCCAGGTTCCGCTCCCTATCCTTGGGCAGAGCTATTTCCCAGTGAGGGGAAGCCCCTAGACTTGCTCATGGTGTAGATGCTGGGGGACAGAAAGGGGACACGTCGTCCTCCCCAGCAGAGCCCTGGGGCGCACCAAAGCCAGGACAGCAAAACCCCAGCCCTGGTTACCCCTCCTCTTTTGTTAAGCTGCATGTGCTGAACGTGCTCCCTCCCCTGCCCTGGGGCCCCTGGAATTGGGCCCTCTTTGGTTTCCTCCTTAAGAAAACACCCATATTCTTTATTTTTTTTTTCTTTTTCCTTCTTTATAACAAACTAAAGTGTAACTTGCACCCGACCTGACCTACTGCACGTGCCTATACCTGCTGCCCCTGTGAGTCCAACCACAGTTTACTCTCTGTTGCATCTCTCTAGTTGTGTGGTTTCCCTCCTGCCCCGCTCCCTCCCCTGGTCCATCACCCTGGCGCTGAGTGTTGCTCTGCCCACCCCATCCCTTTTCCCTGGGTGAAGGGGCTGCTCCTGCCTCCCGGTCTGTTCCCACAGCTTGGCTCTGCTGCAGGGACCTGGCCCCAGGGCATCCTTAAAAGGCTGAAAGGTGCAATTTCCCTTTCTCTCTGCAAATTAAAGCCCTGGAAAAGTAGCTGAGCCAAAAGAATGTTTTAATGCACAACTGATGTCCGCTTCTAGGAAGGAAAAAGCCTCTTTCCTCACCTGCCTACAAACCCTGGAGCAGACAGGAGCCAGGCTGTGCTGCAGCGCCAAGATCCTGGGCCTCACCCTTGCCTCCATAGCCCTGTGACAAATGCCAGGGGGTGCATTCATGCATCCATAGACATTTGCATGTCACTGGCACCCTGCTGTGGATGCCACTTCCCTGGGGACAAGTTTGCCCTCTCTGGGTGGCTTTGTGTGATGTCCTGCTAGGACAATGACCTCCTGGAACTGTTCTCCATGCCCCAGAGTGATGGAGCTGCTTGCAGCTCCATCAATCCCCATCCCAGTGCTGGAGCTGGGTGTCATGCAGCACCATTTCCCCAGCACCTGGTGCTTAGTTCAGGCCCACAAGGCTGAGAGAGCTGCTGGAGAAGCCACATCTGCTAGCCCCATAGAGAAACAATGTGAAAACCTGGGCTTAGGATGCACAGGCACTGTGACCTGTTGCATGCAGATGTCAGGGCTCTTGGAGCAAACACGGTGTCAGCAGAGCCCCAAAGGGACTTTGCACCTTTCATCCCATCGGTGCTCCATGCCACTGTCTGCCTCCATTTTGGGGGCTGGAGCCCAGCATGGCCTTTATTCCCTCCTCTTCCTCCCCTCCCCGCCTGCAGCATTAGTCCTGCGCTGAGTTTGCTGGCTTGAGGCACTATGGGAAGGGAGGGAACGGGTCTGCAGCCATGGGGCAGTGCCAGCAGGGAGAGATGGGGCTGAGCAAAGCCATTGGGGTCTGGATGGGGGAATAGAAGGTGTGTGTGGGGGTGTCTGTGCAGAGAGGGGACCTGTTGTTTATGCAGGACCACTTGCAAGCAATGGCCATAGGCCAGGCTGACATGGGGAGCCCCTCGCCTTGCCCCATAGCCTAGCTGAGGCAAAGCCCTGAGCCCCATTCCCCTTCTGGCTGTCTCAAAGCAGGTCCCCAGGCTCAGATCCCAGTGCTGCACTGGGACAGGGGTGCATGCTGCAGTCCAGGCTGCATGGCTGGGTTTGGCGCATGCTTTGTGTTCAGCCCTTGGGTGCCAGCAGGATCAAACCCGGCCTGAGCTCTGGGGAGGATGCAACACCCCTGCTCAGCTGCAGGCTGTTTCTTGGGCCCCATTCTGCCCTGCCTCCCTCCACAGCCCCAGGGGGAGGGAAGGGTCCCCAGGGAGCCGGTATTCGGCCTCGAGTCTAAAGGGCAGAGTACAGCCCTGCCATCTCCTGGATCTCCGGGCTGCTTGGTGCCTCCAGTGCACCCTGGCATGCTCTGATGGGGGGGTGCAAAGGTGCTGGGTGTGGGTAGCCCAGCAGGGTTGCCCCTTTGCCATCCCCATCCTTCCCAAGGAAGGAAACTCCAGTGCCGGGTTTGTCCTGGGATGAAGCAGAAAGGCTGAGCAGAGCCTGGGCTGGGCTTTGCCTTCCTGCTCCTCCAGCCTCACACTGCATGTGCTGCCTCCGGCCCGCTCGCCCCACGTCGGGTGCCCAACCCTGCTGCCCACCGGGTCTGGGGGCCGCTGCTCTGTTAACTCTTCTTCTGCTTGGTGACTCCTTCTTTCTTCCAGGCAACCCGCCAGGCCAAACTAAAAAAGCGCTGAAGCAGCGATTCCTCAAACTGCTGCCCTGCTGCCGGCCCAAATCCATCCCCTCGCTCAGCGAAAGCAAGTGCTTCTTCTTGCCTTTGTGTGTGTGTGTCCCCAGCGGTGCTGCTGCCTGCCCTCCGCCCTGGCCCTGCCCGCGGGAAGGGGACGCCTCTACCACTCCCCTGCCCTGGGTTTGGGGCTGTCAGGATCAGTCTTGCCCCAGAGGGGTCCGATCCAATCGGCTCTGCACCCACCCCTGTCCTTGCCTGCTTCCAGGCTGGTTTTCCCCCTCTCCAGCTCCCTGGAGCGGCTCCCACAGGATGCACAGTGGCGAGACCCTCTTCGGAGCTCTCTTGGGGCAGCAGGACCCTCCCGGCACTGGTTTAAGGGCTGGGGGGTTGTTACTCAAAGCTCAGTGTCAGTTTGGAGGTGGAGGTGTGATGGGGAGGGGCGAAAGGGGCTCAGCAGGGAGTGAGCACAGAGCCGTCCAGAGCCCCCTACCCCCCCGCACCGGGTGTGCTTGACCCCTCAGTGAGTCCGAGCCCCTGGCCAGGGCCTCCCCCTGCCCCGTGGTGCAAGCTGATCCCCCCGGGAGAAGAGGTAAGTACGGAGGGGCAGGGGCTGATCCACCCCACAGACACGGGGTACCCGCTGTGGGGCCACAGCCCCTCTCTGTTGCAGTGGGGTTTGGGGGTGCTGGCTGCTGCGGGCAGGGGGCGTGCAGCTTGCCAGATGGTGGGGAGAAGCCATCGATGAAGGGAGGCCACAGCGGGCAGGACAGGGTCTAGACAAGGCCAGAGGGGCATTTGTGGCTGGGCGTTCTGGAGGGCAGCTCTCCTGCCGGACACAAGCTCCAGCGCAGCACAGACCTGCAGGACATCCAGCATCTTGGCTTCACAGGGCAGATGCCTGTGCTGAGGGAAGGAGAAGGGCAAGCAGGGGGGTCTCAGCACTGGGGGGGTTTCACAGCCGCTTTCTGCCCAGCCTGGGCTGTACTGGAGGCTGGGGGGGGCTGTTGCCCAGTGTCAGCTGCTGGTCTGCCCTCAGGGTGTATCTGAGTGTCCCCAGCTGACATAGACCCAACTCCGGCTGAGCAGGGCACCCCAACAATGTGTCACCCTGGGCAGGTGTGAGAGGACAGGGTGTGCTGTGCAAGGTGCCTCTCCTGCCCCTGGCACGGCAGGGCAGGGCAGGATGGTGCTGGCCTCAGTCGCCCTCTCTTCCCCTGGGTTCCTTGCAGACAGCGTTGAGGATGAGTTTGAGCTCTCCACCGTCTGCCACCGCCCCGAGGGGCTGGAGCAGCTCCAGGAGCAGACCAAGTTTACCCGCAAAGAGCTGCAGGTCCTGTACCGAGGCTTCAAGAATGTGAGTACCTCTCGACCAGCTTTGCTAGCCCCACCTTCACTGCCATGTCCACCTCAGAAAGTGCTTCGCATCTGGCAATGCCTGAGGTTTGGAGAAGCTTTCAGAACCTTGGGGTTGAAGTTTGTATCAGGCTACAGCCTGATCCCATCTCCAGGGAGTTCAGTGGGGAGACCTGATCCTGTGCTCCATCTCTTGGATGCAGAAAGCCCCCTCCCTGGGTGCCTGGGATGCATAGCCCCTCCAGCAAGGGGTGCAGCCCACAAAATCAGGGAGATGATCCAAGCAGCCTTATCAGCCACCCCACCAGGCAGCGCAGGCTGGGGGTGCGAGGCAAGGGAGCCGCAGGGACTTAGAGGGGTGCTCAGCTCCTCTTTGCAATGTGGAGATGACGCTGTGGTTTGCCCTGGCAGGAGTGCCCAAGTGGCATCGTCAATGAAGAAAACTTCAAGCAGATCTACTCACAGTTCTTCCCGCAGGGAGGTCAGTGCCCATCCCCGTTCCCCATCCCGATGCCCTGTATGGGTGCCTCTGCCGGGCAGGGGATCATACATCATGCCTCACACTGTCTGCCTCTCACCAGACTCCAGCACATATGCCACCTTCCTCTTCAACGCCTTTGACACCGACCACGATGGCTCTGTCAGCTTCGAGGTGAGCTGTGGCTGAGGAGGGGATGGCAGTGGGGCAGGGAGGGCACATCCCTTCAGGTACTGCGGGCTGGGCTGAGCAGCATTGCTGTTGAAGATGGATGGAGACTTCGCAGGGGCTGATGGAGTTTATTAAATTCCTAGAGGCAGTGGAAAAACAGAGAAAAGTAACAAAAATGGGGGCTTTCTGTGTTTCTAGCTAGAGTCTTGTAGGTACCTAGACTGGCAGGCACAGCCATGGCTGGGTCTCGTTTGGGTTTTGGCTGAACAGCAGGTCCTGATGCACATTGTCCTCTTGGGTGCTGTGACCCAAGGGACTAGTGTGGGATGTATTTGGGGACAAGCAATAGTTTTTCCCCAGGCTCTTTTTGATACTCAATGTTTCCCTTGTCAGCCCCGTCCCAGGGCACATCTGCTTTGGGGCTGAGTTCCCCCTCTGTGGGAAGGACAAGCAGGGCTGTGCCCTCTGTGTCCATGAGACCCTTTGTGACTGTAACTCCCATCGGCCTGCCTTGTCCATCCTTGCAGGACTTTGTGTCTGGGCTCTCCATCATCCTGCGGGGTACCATTGACGATCGCCTGAACTGGGCCTTCAACCTCTATGACCTGAACAAAGATGGCTGCATCACCAAAGAGGTGAGATGGGGGGGTCCAGGCTGGTCCCCAGGGCCAGTGCAGGTCTGTGCCCGGCAGGGACGAGGGCAGGACTCAGGGGCATTGGCTGAGCTGTGGAAGAGAGCTGGGTGGGTCAATATTTACTGACCGGAGCTTTGCAAACAGGTCCCTCCTGTCCCCCTGGCACTGGCATGTCTCTGGGGTGGACGGTGGATGAGCGGTGTGCTGCTTTGGAGCTCCATCACACATGCAGGCACACACACAGCCGCACGCTGTGCACAGAGCCAGCAGGAACACATGTGAATACCCCACAGGTCCTTCAGAAGCATCACGAAAAGGGGGTGGGTTGGGCACCAGGTGGAGGCAGAGCCCTGTGTCAACCCTGCAACCTCCTTCCCTCCAGGAAATGCTGGACATCATGAAGTCCATCTACGACATGATGGGCAAATACACCTACCCGGCAATGCGGGAGGAAGCACCCCGGGAGCATGTGGAGAACTTCTTCCAGGTAAGCCAAGCATATCCTGGGGGAGCAGAGCTCCAGCATGGAGCCAGTAGTGCCCAAAACCTGGCATGGTGCAGGAGAAAACACCCCACACTGGGGATGAAGCAGGGCTGTGCTGGAGCCAGGGAGAGAAAAGGCCATCCTGGTCCTGCCAGGTGCTTGGGGATGGCTGGGGCAGGGGTTTGCCTTGCCCAGGCCCTGTGGGACCTGGGCATGGGGTGCTGGGCCCTCTCTTGGGCTGGGGCTGTCCCTGCCATGCCCCCTATGCTGTGCTTGTCTGCAGAAAATGGACCGAAACAAGGATGGTGTGGTGACAATCGAGGAGTTCCTGGAGTCCTGCCAGAAGGTAAAGCCACCAACAGCTCTGTTCTGGGGCTGGGCCACTTCCCTGTCCCTTGGGGACCTCTGTTCCCCCAATATCCTCCTGGCAGAGCATGGTGAAGGCAGGGCTCCCAGGGGCAAGGCTGGGGCTCTGCTTTGGGAACTGTATCTGTGCCAGTATCCCTGTGCAGATGAGGAGAGTCATGCATCCCAGTAGGGCTTGGACACTGCTTGTAATCCCTGAGGCTCTTGTCCCATGGGTCAGAGTTGTCATGAGGGTAAAGCCAATTGCTGTGCCATGCCAACCTGCCCGCTTCCCACCTCCTCCCCGCAGGATGAGAACATCATGCGGTCCATGCAGCTCTTTGACAACGTGATTTAGTTCCTGGACCTGCCTCCAGCTGAGCTCTCCTGCCACTGGGCCCAGAACCTGCTTCTCTCTCGACTTTTCCTTCAAGCCTCCCCTCCGCCAGCTGCACAGACACCCCGGCAGGAAGGGGCCTTCCTTCCTGGAGATGTGATCAGCGCAGGGATCCTCCCTTCCCCCTGGGGCAGCTCTGCTTTCCTCGGGAGATCCCAAGCAGGTGCTCCTGGATGTGGGAGCACGGGCACAGCTGGCACCGGACGAGCATTTGGCCCAGATGGACCTCCCTGCACCTGTTCCCGGCAGGGAAGCCATAGCCTCAGGCTGCGGTAGAGGTTTCCCCCGTGCACAGCACCCCGTGCAGCCACGGCTCCCCCACCTCTGACCCTCCCCAGCCCCAGGAGCCCCCAGCACCAGCTCCAGCCCAAAACTTCCAGTGATACTGTCTAGAAACCAATAAAGTCTTGCAACAGGCGCCAGCGCCTCAGCTTCCTCCCCTGCCCTGGATCTGCGCTGCCATGAGGATCATGTCCGGTGTGTCGACCATGAGCTGCCAGCCACCCTCCTTGCCCAGACCCTGGGCCAGTGGGTGGGCAGAGGGGCCATGCCTGGAGAAGGCAGCCACATGGGCACTCAGGGTTCATTGCTGCATGAGCTGTGGGGAGCAGCCCCTGATCCTGGGTGGGGCCCAGTTAGACCTAGGAGGCTCATTCTGACTTGGGGAGAGGGGAGACAAAAGGGACCCCAAGGTGCTTTCTTGTGGCACTGGTCCCCCAGGATGGAGGATGCTGGGCTGGCAGGAGGAGCTGTAACCTCAACACCTGTCCCTCAAGTTCAGGGTGCTGGCACACAGGGGACCTCAAGGACCCACTTTGGGGCTCTGATGGAGATACCCTTCCCACCCCTCCCCAAGGACATGGCAGCCAGGGCATGAGGATGTGTGGAGGAGGAAAGTACGCTGAGCTCCGGTGGCCACCCTGGCCCTTGGGCCTCACAGCCATGGCTTCTGGCATTGTTTGCTGCTGATCTTCCCCTGCTCCCATGCCCTGGCCCATCCCAGCCTGCTGCCAGGGCTTCAGGGAGCGAACAATGGGGCAGAGAGGTGCCCCCACAGGCATAGTCCTGTGCTCAGGGCATGGCTGAGCTGGCAGCTCCCCGGGGAGAAAGTCGAGGCTGGGGCCAGCTAGGAGTCTGCCAGTGGGCTGGAGGGTCACCTTGGAGCAGGGTGGGCTCAGCCCCTTCTCCTGGTGCAGCCATGCCCTGAGGTGAGAGCCTGCCTGAGGACCTTGGGAATGGAGCCAGCATCCTGGGGCTCCTCATGTCTTTATCACCAATAGCTCCTCAGAGCTCGGTGTGTGTAGGCAGGCCTGTCCTGCCTGCATACCCCCCCGCCCCAAGTCCTAGCTGGGGAAGTGATGCCCATGGGCTAATGACCCCATACCAACCCCAGAAACCCCTCTGTGCAATCCCACAGGCATTGGGAATGCACCCAGCCCTGGCAGCCTTGGCTCTGCTGCTCCAGCCTCTGCATCCTTAGCAGCTGAGGGCGGTTGGGACTGGCCCGAGCTGTGGTGTCTGGGATCAATGGGGAAGGGGTGAGCAAGGCCAGTACCCGTGCTGGGATGGGCACCAGACCCAGGCTGAGCCCCTGGTGTTGGAACCATTAGAAACCCCCTCCCAGGGCCCCAAGCCAAAGCTACGGGGCTGCTCCCCAGCGGGACCATCCCTGGCCCAGCCCTTACAGATGAGATGCGTTTTTTAGGTTCATTCGACACATTATTCATCTCACAGTCCTGTTCCTGGGTTTGTCATGGGGCCGAGCTCCCACCTGCAGTCTCCCAAGTGTGGGAGGACAGGTATCCCAATCCTTACCCCTCCTCTTTCTCCCCTGTCCTCCCTCCACCCAGACGGTCTGGGGTACCCACTGTCCCCTGCCACGCGGAGCAGATGCTGTCTCCTCCCTCACACTGCAGGTCGCATGGCGTGACCCCCAGCCCTGGGGCATGGTGACCCACAACCCGCTTGGCATCTCCAGTCTGTATATTTTGTATTATAACAATAATATGGGTTAAAAAAAAAAAAAGACAATAAAATCTAACCACAATCGCTATGCACACCACTGTTATATCTTTGCCTCTGTCAGCCATCCGGGGGGGCAGTGGACACAGGGGCTGAGCATCTCTGCGGAGGGTTGGCAGACTTTTTGGGGTGCTGCAGCTGTAGGACACTCTGCATGGGTGCTCTGGGAGGTTGCATGGGTGACAGGGTGTGCGCTGGGCTGGCCAGGGTCCCGAACAGCCTGGCCTTGCCATCAATGGCCCCATAAATACAGTCTTTCCCCTGCTAAGAGGCTGTAGGCATTTAGGCTAACAGGGTCTTACACCAGGCATGTCAGGTCTCAGGAGTGGGGGCTATCAGGTGTGTTATCAGCTTGTCATGAGAGCTGCTGGGTGACCCAGAGCTTGGGACCAGGTGTCCCTTGTGAGGATCGGGTACTTAAGGCTGAGCTAACAGGAAGGTGCTCAGCTACCACCTTGAAGAGGTAGGTGTGGGCTGGAAAGGGGTTTTTCTGAGGGACGTGAACTGATGGGCAATCACTGGTCCTTGCAAAAATGCAGCCTTGAGAACTGTGAATAAATGGCTTGAAGCAAATCAAAGAGGAAAAAAGAAGCAGGTAAGTCAATGGCAGAACAACAGGATAATGGACCTGATGGGGGACAGTGACACTCTCCAGTATTATGCGGTCTGTGGTCTGGGAACCAAAAGCTTAATGCAAAGAGCAGTCTGGAGACCCAAAGGTTTTAAAAGGACGGGTTCTGGCTATGGGGGGAATTGTCATTGTGGGACTGGGAAAGCTGCGAGTCTGCTTTTTCCAAAGCCTCTGACTCCCCAGGGACCTTTTTGACCCGCTAGTTATCACCCAGGTCTGTGTACAGCAGCATGAATGGGCCTGAGTGCATTTCCCCCTCTAACCCACCCTTCCCAGTATATCTTATCCCCTGTGAGCTCTGCTTGGCTGGTTGCTATTTTGAGTGATACCTTCTCCAGGCTTGAGGTGTCCTCTCACAGCACAGGGATGCTGTGAGCCACCAATAGGGTCCTTTGGGTCCCTCTTCCCAGGGTGAAGGGCAGGAAAGGGACTGGAATGGCAAGGACAGGGGGGAAGGGTGCTGTGGGGCTCATCCAGCCTTCAAATACCACCATAGCCTTTTTGCACCAAATGGGAATAGGTTTGTGCAGGGATTGTTGCTGCTAGCTAGGGGGTTGGGGAGGGCAGCTGGTCCTTGGGAACCAAAAAATAATCTCTGCTTAGCCTCCCCCTGGGGCAGGCCCTTGGGGAAGGGGCTGAGGGCAGGGAGGACTGGATCAGTCCCCCCAGGTGTGTCATCAGCTTGTTATGAGAAGTTGCTGTGTGAGGTAGGGCTTGGGGCCAGGTGTCCCTTGTTAGGATGTGTCATTTAAGGGTGGGTAACAGCAGAGTTGATGGGTCTATGTTGAGGATGCAGGTAAGAGCTGATGGGCCCTTAGAAAAGGGCAGCCTTGTGTTGTTTCGAGCCATCTTTTTACCAGCTTTCAGAGGAAAAAAAAGGATAGTAGTTATGTGGGAAAACAGCTGAGCAACTGGATGAGGCAGCTGATGCAGCCTGGGGCAGTGATTCATACCAGCATGTGGAACACTGCCTAGAAACACAAACATCTTGTAAGAGGCTGAGATCCCAACACTGGGGGAATTGTCACTGCAGGATTATTTTGGGGTCGTCAAAGCTGTGAGTGTGAGCCTGCTTCGGGGTCCCTTCTGACCTAGCAGCAAACTGCCCAGCTCTGCATATGGTGGTGTGAGAGTGCTGTGTGTTTTTCACTCAAATGCTGTGCATTTCTCCTCTCTAACCCTTCCATAAAGCCTTGTTGCATATGAATAAATTTAGCTAGTTACTATTTAGGGGTAGCAGTGCAAATGCTATTTTTGCTCTTTGAAAGCTTTTAAATTGGATGTGATGGTAACTAGAGATGTTTGTTGGCCAGGGTCTCTGCTGCAGCTTCCTGAGCATGATTATAGATAGAGCCAGAAACGCAGCCGCCTCGGGTTTCTCATCGTGCCAAACATCACCAGCAGAAATAAGCTTAAAGAGCAAGAAACAGACTTCAAAAATGCAAGGGAGAGTTTTGGGAAAGCTAAGTGAGCTGGGTAGGGGTGAACAGTGTCCAAATCAGGAGGGGATGTTTTTAATCAGGGTTTTCCTTATTTATTTTTTTTTTTCCAGTTCTGGCTGAAAGGTAACGTGGCTGCTGTGATGCCTGCAGGCTCTCTCCAGCCCGCCCTCACAGGCCAGGGTTTCCAGTCGCTTTTCGGCCACTGGTTTCTTGTTGGCCGGTCCCTGCTGCAGCCTCCCCAGTGCTGGGGGGGGGTGGGCAGAAAGGCCTCGCTGCCGCCCCGCGGGAGGCCGCCTTCGCGGCCCTGCCGTCTCCCACTCCTGCTCCGGGGCCTGTTGCTCCCAGCCCGCGCCCTCCCGTGCAGCTAGGCCTTCTCGCTGGCGAGGTGCCACCCGACCTCAGGCCCCCTCTCCGATTTGGAGAGATGACCTCAGCTTTGTACTCCGTCCCTCAGCATCCTCGCGGCCCCTTCCAAGCGGGGAAACATCTGCAAGCCTAACATCAGCCCGGCTGCGCGCGGAGGGAGGGAGCGGCTCTGGGGCTTTCCCCAACCCCCGCACCCCACCCGCAGCCCCTTTCCACCCTGCGGCGGGG